>SJYO01045292.1:34976078-35084950 GCA_006410555.1 Capra ibex
AGACCATAAGGGTAGAAAGTCTTAAAAGGTGTCAAATAACACTAGGTGTGTCAGTTTCCGAAACCGTATCAGTTATTTCGTCTTTATCTACAAAAAGACCTTGAGAGAACGAAAAAGGTACTAGGTCGCCTACAACCGTTAAACTAGAGACCAAGGAGACGGAAAAGATTTTGATCGAACTTGCAGTCCTTCAAGTGTCAAGTGCATAACGACTTCAGACCGAACCTCTTAAAACTTGTAATGAAATGATCGTACACTCTACTCACGTTAACACGCCATCAAACTCGTAAGAAACCGTAACGGAAAGAAACCTTAACCTTACTTTTGACTGTAAAAGCTCAGAACACCGGTGACGACTTAAAAGGTTCAAACGACCGTATAACTCACGTCGTGAAAGTGTCGTTGTAGAAGGTCCTAAACTTTGTCGAGTTGACCTTAAGATAGTGGAGGTGATCGAAACAAGCATCACTACGAAAGATTCCGGGTGACCCTGAAGTGTAAGGTCCTACAGACCGAGATCTACTCACTAGTGTGGTAACACTAATAGACCCAGCACTTCTAGAAAAAACATGTCAAGAAGGCACATAAGAACGGTGGAGAAGAATTATAGAAGACGAAGACAATCCAGGTATGGTAAAGACAGGAAATAGCTCGGGTAGAAACGTACTTTGCAAGGGAACCATATGACAATTCACATGAAGAATGGACAGTGAAACGGAGACTTACTTAAGAAAGAAACATCTTTGTATTTCTTAGACTCGAAGTCATTCAGGACTCTGGTCCATACGTCAAAGTTAGTCTTCTGACAACCAAGTTCACGGGAGAATTCGAGTCCCTAACACTCAAGTTCAGGGTAGACTCGACGTCGTCCAAACTTAGGGTAGGTTCCTCACACCTAAGTTCTGATGATGACGACGACAGGATACTGACCGAGTTCACTGTCTCGAACCTCGAGGTTGTCGTTCTGGTCTCGACCCAGTCCTGTTTCCTACGACTCTTTCACCCCATCTTGTCCGTCAGACCTCAACAGGACTTCATTATTACTAGGAGAGGAATCGAAACATAAAAGTGTCGTGTAATAAATAACCCAGGAAAATTGTTGGGTCACTACATCCGTTCTATTCATTAAAATAGGGATCGAATGTCTAGTTTCGTTGTCTGGATATTTCAAACTCACAGAACAAGATTTAATACACCGATAATTCTCGAATCCTAGTTCTAGCTTCAAGAACCTCAAAACGTGTGTTCGTACATTTCCAATGGAATACCAGGAAAGGAAGGTCAAGAGAACTAAACTCAAGAAACAGAGTCACCGCTTCTTGACCTCCATGGTCGGACCGTATCATCCCTTCGTTTTTTCCCCTTTTTTAGGAAGTGGTCTTGTTTGTCTGGAATTAAGTAACCACAAGTGGTGCGACTTTTTCCTCTTCAGAATATTTTTAGAAACTCTTTTAATAAACAAAGGATTTTTCAGTAAAAGTATGACATTAGTTAGTAGGACTTTTCTAAAAAAAAGTTAATCGGAAATTCATTTTATTATATATTAAAACAAAAACGGATTAAAATGAGATAATGAGATTAAATTTGGTATAATGTCACTAAATAAAAAAGATCCTATTAATAAAATTTGTAAACTTCTGTCGAACAAGATTCAATCGTTATAGTATCGGACTTACGTATTTGAATGGGAAGTAATTGAGAGAATCGATAAGTAAGAGGGGACTTTCCTAAACATCAAGAGAATTGAAGGAGAATGAGTTTACAAGTCACACTAATAAAAATTGTCTTGTATGTCTAGAAAAAATAAAAGAATCTTACACCTCAGTATGAACAAGGTCAATGTCCTTCAGTAAAACTACTCCCAAAATAACACAAGTACACAAGTTTCCATCCAAATCAAAATAAAAACAAACAAAAGGACCCTCAATTTTCAAAGTGTCACTTGAGAACCACGATAAATTTCAATGTCAAAAAAAAATTATATATCAATGTTTTAATATCAAATATTGACACTTCTTGTTTTGGTTCTTACATCATAAGGGTATCGTCACCTCTCGACGACTTTATTTTTATACGTGACAGATTGAAGACCTTTACCCGAAGGGAACACCGAGTCACCATTTCTTAGCCGGACGGTTACATTCACTGTGTTCTCTGTGTCCAAGGTAGGGACCCAACCCTTCTCGGGGACCTGTGCCTTTACCGTTGGGTGAGATCATAAGAACGGACCTTTTATGGTACCTTTTTCCTCGGACCACCGATATCAGGTATCCCACCGTTTCTTAACCTGTACTGAATCGTTGATTTGTTGTTGTTGAAGATCTTTGTGTTGAGTTCTCAATAGGACAATGAGGAAAAACGAGGGTATGAAACATTTGAGTGTCGAAGTTTCTGTATCCTAAGTAAGTGATGGAGGACATCATCCTCTCGAAGTCGACCCCTTTTTTATTTTGATAAAACAAGATTAAAGTAGATGAAACAGGTACCTTTTTTACAGTGGACGGTATAGTCACTTGTTTCCTATAACTTCGGTAGTTCAGTAGTATTATGTCTGTTACTGTTACTTGGGACTCCCTTGAGTCAACCTTTTTCCTACCGACGGTTGATCACCAGTTGACGACGTCGGTGGGAGACAGGGGGTGGAGTTGTTACATAGGGTTCCTCTGAGTCCTACTCTTTCGTATCCTATAACTGGGGTAATGGATTCCACGTCTAGTTTCGTTACTAAAGTCACTCGGGTTTGAGAACGTAGAAGGGTATGTTTTTTTTTTTTTTTTGGATTTAATAAATGGAACTCTACAGACAAAAAGAAATCAATGGTCATTAGAGAACTTCAAAGTTGATGGACCAGAAACAACGTTTTTGACGATAGATTTGCCCCCAACAGAGGAGTGGAGGAGCCTCACAAGTGACTCACTAGACTCTCAGGACAGAGGGTCCGAATTCAGGAGTCTCATAGACGACTTATTTTGTATTGAGAGTTAAAAATCCAACACGAAAAAAAAGAAAGGGTCAGTTGTTGAAGATTCTCTTTTGTCCCTTCGTCTATAAACTCTTCGGTGATACTTGAATCTTTTTAAGTCGTGTCTAATTTGTACCCCCGTTCTTATAGTGTTACTTTGACTAAACGACTTCAAGTATCCGAGAAATCGTAAAATTGGGAACAGATACAAACTTGATGTGTGACGAAAAGAATATTGAGTTACAAAGAAACAACAACACATCAGAGATTCAATACAGACTGAGAAACGTTGGGGTTCCAGACATCAGGCGGTCCGAGGAGACAGGTACCCTAAAAAGTCCGTTCATATGACCTCACGCAACGGTAAAAGAAGTAAAGGAAGGACTATGTCCTCAGTTTGGGTATAGAGGACGAACCTTCCACCTAAGAAATGGTGACACGATAGACCCTTCCGACTTACAAAGAAAAAAGTAGAAATTAGGTAAAAGATTCTGTCGTTTTTAAAAATAATAACGACCTTTTACGGACGAAGTCACTTGTCATTCAAAGAACCCCGGTGTATTTGGTTTGGTTCTTAGTTAGTTAGAGAGAGAGCGAGTGTGTGTGTATGTGTATAAAAATAACACTTTATAATGGATACAGATTTTACATGTACTCCGTTACCGTGGGGTGAGCATGAGAAAGGACCTTTTAAGGTACCTGCCTCCTCGGACCGTCCGACGTCAGGTACCCCAGCGCTTCTCAGCCTGTGCCGACTCGTTGATGGGAAAGTGAAAAGTGAAAGTACGTAACCTCTTCCTTTACCGTTGTGTGAGGTCACAAGAACGGACCTCTTAGAGTCCCTGCCCCCTTAGACCACCCGAAGGCAGATACCCCATCGTGTCTTAGCCTGTACCGACTGTACTGAATCGTCGTCATCGTCGTATCAAATTGTTTATCAAATTTTGGTACACAGTCATGTTAGTGGTGGGTCCAGTTTTTTATCCTTAATAGATTGTGTTTTCACTGAGTAGACACGACAGAAAGGATGAGGGTTGAGGGGAGGGTAGGTACTCTCCTATGGTGAATAGGTCTGAAAATACGATTAGTAAAGGACGAAATGTAATATAATAGAAGTATGTACGTACATAGGTATCTATTACACAAATCAAAACGAACAAAAGTTTAAAGAATTCACCCTACTATTTAAAAGAGAACGAGAATTAAAAATTTTATTCTACATCGATAAAACACACGCCGTCATTAAATAGGTTAAAATAACGATATTTTTAACATGAAATATTTTTTAGGGTGTTATAGAAATAGGACAGACGGTCACTACTGTCATACTTTACAAATGTCAAACCCCATTAAAATAGTTTTTGTCACGACACTTGGAAGAACACATACATAGTCGCATATCGATCCTCACTTTAAAGACACAGTATGGACCATTCATATAGGACTTGCAAATATGGTACAGCACACTTTGGTGGAGGGCTTCAACAAGTGCTTCAGTGTAGGCCGAGAATTCGCTGGGGTACCCGACCTCAGGAGGTCCAAGGAGACAGGTACCTTAAGAGGTCTATTCTTATGATCTCACCTATCGATAAAGGAGGAGGTCTCCTAGAAGGGTTGGGTCCTTAACTTGGGTTCAGAGGACGTACAGGACATAACCGTCCGTCTAAGAAATGGTGACACGGTGGATCCTTCGGGTAAATTTAGCCACTTACAGAGACTTTAAAAGATAAAAAAAAAGAAATTTTCAAAACATATAGACTGTATAAGTATCTATTAACTAAAACAAACTACGACAACATTTAGTATTAAAATTCTTAAACGACGAAATGTCTTTAACCTAAACACATGGTTAAAATATACCTCGATGGAACGATTTGAGAGAATGACTGAGATTATAAAATAAACACTTAATGTAACAAAGTAGATGTTTGTGTTGATACAGTATGGACTTAATACGGTCAAAATAAAGAAGGAAAGGTTAGTAGTTTGAAACCACGGAAGGAGAACGAAATAACGAGACGGATCCTCGTGATGATTTTACGACTTAACTTTTGCATCATTACTTGTAAGAACAGAAAAGAACTTGAGTTTCCCCTCGAAGGTTACTGAGTAGTAATATAGACTTTAAATACCTTCCAAAGACCCAACAAATGTTTATTAAATAAAAGATAAGTGTTAAAGACCCTTAAAAATTAGTATTCACCTTTACTTAAAATAGTTTATGTAAAAAGACCTAGACAACTCCATTAATATCCTAAATAAAGTATACAATTAATGTAAATAACAAAAAGATTACAATTAGCCGTAGAAACCCGAAGGGACCACCGAGTCACCCTTTCTTAGGTAGACGGTTACGTCTTCCGTACCCAAACTAAGGATCAGACCCTTCTAAGGTGTACGACGTCTCGTTGATTCGGGTACACAACGTTGATGACTCGGACACGAGCTCTCAGGCCCTTGGTGTCGATGATTCGGGGCTCGGTGTCGATGACTTTGCGTACGCAGGATCTCAGGTACGAGACGTCGTTCTCTTCGGTGACGTTACTCTTCGGGCACGAGACGTTCTTCTCACCGGGGACGAGCGGCGTTGGTCTCTTTCGGACGTACGTCGTCACTTCTGGGTCGTGTCGGTTTTAATTTATGTTTTTATTAAGAAATTTTACAGAAGTAGAAAATATATTTGGGAGAAACCACTACTACCTACTAGGAAAAATGTACAATGAGTGAAACTCAACGTACACTCACAGGAAAGGACATAACGGGCATAGTCTGAAATCATAGTTTCAATTCGATGAGAGTCTTTCATTCAGAAGGGAGAAGAATGAGGATAATAGACCTTCTCAAACACGTCATAAAGGAACTTCCGTTGAAGTCAACATAGGGTAATATAATTACGTAGTGTACCCAACAGTACTGTCGAACTTTAGGGTTCCTCGGAATAAGTATCTAGTTCAGAAGTATCAGGACAGCTGAGATAGGGTACCCGAAAGCGACTTATGTGCGACCACGACTCGGTTCCGGACCCTCGTCCGTTCCTCTCGACTCTCTTTGAAGACTTCCAAAGTAAGTCACGTTCCGTAACCGACGGTCGAAGGACATCGATTCCCTACAGTCTCATAACTGTGGTCAGGGAGTGACTCTCGTGACGTATCCGAAGGTTTCGGACTCCCATCCGACGTCTCTCTGGAGGACTCCGGGACTAACCCTTAGTATCTACTTTTCGTTTCTCTTGAAGCGTACCTGGGGTTTTCGATCGTCGATCGGATATCTCGTCTCTCCCTAGAGGGCACTAAATTGTTCGACCCATTGAACCGATGTCTTGTTCTCTTGATATCCTAGGGTACGGGACGACTTCCCATTTAGGATCGAGAAGAGAGATTTGTAAACTTCGATCATTGGACTTAGATCGTTTGGACTTTGTTACAGGTATGAGTCGAGTTGATGTCTACTCTGTCATCGTGTCTACCATTTCTTAGACGGACGTTACGTCCTCTGGACCCAAGTTAGGGACTCAGTCCTTCTAGGGGACCTTTTCCCTTACCGTTGGGTGAGACCATAAGAACGGACCTACGACCGCTACCTTACTTTGTGGTTGTGACGTCTCACCAAACTTAGAAACATAAAATTGAGGAGCGAAGAATGTCGACGAAATGAAATATAGAAAACGTGTTGTTAGATGTCCCGTTCAACGGTTTGTCACGCGTCCGCGTCCCACTCTATTAGAAATGGAACTGAATAAATGACGTCGATTCTGAAACAAACCCCCTTGAAGGAATAGTTGAATCTTAGGTAAAACAGGGACCCAGACAAGGAAAACTCCTTAGTCTCTTTGTAGAAACACACGTTCTTTACAAGAAAAGGGTGCCCTTGTTTGTCTCCTAAGAATCGACTTGTAGAGTAAACGTTCTTACAAGTCGGGACCAACTCTCAGAGCAAACGTTCGTGAAGAGTTGGAAGGAATATGGAACAAGGGATGTGGACCTCTTAAGGTACCTGTCTTTTCGGACCATCGAATATCAGGTACCCTAGTGTTTCTCAGTCTATGTGATTCGTTCATTGAGTGTGTGTCTAATCTACTTGAGTCCGGGGATTGGTCTCCCGGAATAACTTATTAACTTTACGTGAAGAGACCTTTATTTATAATTGAAGGGAGAGGTACAGAACAGATTATAGTTTTCAATTCTGTATAAGTTTCTTCGTTCTTGTATACTCGATCCCAACTTTTTTCTTTACCAGTTATTTTCGTTTGGGTCTCTACCGGGTCTACAACCCGAATAGTCTGTCCCTGAAAGCTATTGATATTATTTATTATTTACATTTCCCGAGATCACCCCTCTTTTACCTGTGATGTGTTCATCTACCCGCTTTAGGTGTCTCTTGACCTTCAATGTCTTTATAATCTTTTATATATTGTCTATATTCTTAGTAAGTTACTTGAATCGGCTGACCTGTGTCGTCTCTTTTTTTTTAATCACTTCGAACATCTGTTCAGTTAACTTTACTAGGTTTTAATTTGATTTATCTCCCTCCCTTCCTTCAATTTTTCCCTGTCTTAGACTGAAGACGTTCTACTATTGTTGTTATCGGCTTGGGACATGTACATTATTTTCAGGTTTCTCTTCTCCCACTTCGTGTCCTTTTTGGACTTCTTTATTACCAACTCTTTAAAGAAGTCAACTAATCACTATGGTTGGGTGTCTAAGTTCTTAGAGTCACCTTAGATTCGTCCTATTTGTGTTTCTTTTGTCGACCCCACCCTGACAACCTGTCAGTATAGGTTGAGAAACACCGGAGTACCTGACATCGGGTGGTCCGAGGTGACAGGTACCTTAAAAGGTCCGTTCTGATGACCTCGTCTAACAGCAAAGGTTGAGGTCCCCTAGCAGGGTTGGGTCCCTAATTGGGCGTAGAGAACACAGAGAACGTCCGTCTAAGAAGTGACGATTACGGTGGACCCTTCGGGACTGTATGGTCTCAGTTTGACACGATTTTTCGTTTCTGTTTCTTGTCTAGAATTTTCGTGGGTCTACCACTTTTTAGAAGTGAAAGTCCCTTTGTTATCATTCCTACTACCGATTTAAGAGAGTCTTTAGTACTTCTGGTCTCTTGTGCTCTTGGTATAGAAATTTCAGGACTCTCCTCTTAACCCCCCATTTTTCGACCGTTCGGTTTGATAATATAGGTGACTTTTGGAGGAAATTTTTACTTCCATTTCTGTAACGTCTCATGGGGACCCTCTTGAGAAAGGGTTGTCTGTCAGTGACGTTTTTTTTGATTGTCCAAAATCCGACTTCCCTTTACTATGGTTCACCTTTGTTCTGAGAATTCTGTTTTACTTCCCTAGTTTTCCTATTATTTATGCATCGAAATCTGAACGAACCGTATTTTCGAACCGAAATTTTGGGTTCGGTACCAGTGGTTAGGAAACGGGATTCCCTTGGTCTCGGAAAAGTAGAGTCTCATGTCCGAGAGGTCGACGTTGTTTCTCAACCGGGGACAGAGGTCGAGAGACCACTGGAACCCTTCCACCGTGTCACCATTTCTTAGACGAACGTTTCGTCCTTTGTGCCGAAGTTAAGGACCCAATCCTTCTAGGAGACCTTAGTTTTTACCGTTGGATGAGGTCATAGGAACGGACCTTTTAAGGTACCTGTCTCCTCGGACCGACCGATGTCAGGTACCCTAGTGTCTTTAGTCCCGACACAGTTGACTCGTGTCGGGGGATGTCTACAATAGGAACCCCGAGAAAGAAAGAAAGAAGAAGTGATAAGAAATTTTTTAGTAAAATATAACTTTGTCTAATGATGGACGGACGTGACACCGTCTTCAAAATGGTAAACCTATCTAGATCTTTCTTTCCTCGTCAACCACCCCGACCCTCACCCAGTCACCCTTTCGAGACAGGTCGAGTGTTGTCTCGAGTATGCGTGTTCAGTCACCGACTTACAAAGAAACCATAAAATCAGGTTCTCTAAAGGAATAAGACCCGTCCGTCTACTCCACTTCGCTACGGAAAACGAAATAACGACTATGACGACGACGAAATCAAATCTTAAGTGTCGTACGTCTCGGGGTCTTACACAGGGAGTCGGGTGGGGGTCCCTGTGTTGTCACGTGCACAGAAAGTTACGACGTTTCAGAAAAGTAAGGGGGATTTCCTCATGTAGTTCCGACATATGACAGTGGGACGAATAAGTTGAATATACGTCTCATGTAGTACTCTTTGTCACCCGACCTTCTTCGTGTTCGACCTTAGTTCTAACGGCCCTCTTTATAATTATTGGAGTCTATGTGTCTACTGTGGTGGGAATACCGTCTTTCCCTTCTCCTTGATTTTTCGGACAACTACTTTCACTTTCTCCTCTCACTTTTTCAACCGAATTTCGAGTTGTAAGTCTTTTGATCTTAGTACCGTAGGCCAGGGTAGTAAAGTATCCTTTATCTACCCCTTTGTTACCTTTGTCACAGTCTGAAATAAAAACCCCCGAGGTCTTAGTGACGTCTACCACTGACGTCGGTACTTTAATTTTCTACGAATGACGAACCTTCCTTTCAATACTGGTTGGATCTATCGTATAACTTTTCGTCTCTGTAATGAAACGGTTGTTTCCAGGTAGATCAGTTCCGATACCAAAAAGGTCACCAGTACATACCTACACTCTCAACCTGACACTTCTTTCGACTCACGGTTTCTTAACTACGAAAACTTGACACCACAACCTCTTCTGAGAACTCTCAGAGAACCTGACGTTCCTCTAGGTTGGTCAGGTAGGATTTCCTCTAGTCAGGACCCTAAAGAAACCTTCCTTACTACGATTTCGACTTTGAGGTTATGAAGTGGAGTACGTTTCTCGACTGAGTAACCTTTTCTGACTAAGACCCTCCCTAACCCCCGTCCTCCTTTTCCCCTACTGGTTCCTACTCTACCTACCTAACGTAGTGGTTGAGCTACCTGTACTCATACTCACTAGAGACCCTCAACAACTACTTGTCCCTCTGGACCGCACGACGCTAAGTACCCCAGTGTTTCTCGACCTGTGCTGACTCGTTGACTTGACTTGACTCAAAGGTCGTGACAAAGGTCAACAACCGGAAAACACATAGTAGAGTCCATAAAATTGTTTTCTCAACCTCTCCAATGTAGTCCATTCAGATCAAACAAAAAAACTGAAAAATAATGAACGACGACGACGACACAGTGAAGTCGGCACAGGTTGAGACACACTGGGGTATCTGCCGTCGGGTGGTCCGAGGGGGTAGGGACCCTAAGAGGTCCGTTCTTGTGACCTCACCCAACGGTAAAGGAAGAGGTTACGTACTTTCACTCTTCACTTTCACTTCAGCGAGTCAACAGAAGTTGAGAATCGCTGGGGTACCTGACGTCGGACGGTCCGAGGAGGCAGGTACCTTAAAAGGTCCGCTTTCATGACCTCACCCCACGGTAACGGAAGAGGAAAATAATGAATTTATGTGTATATATCCTTTCAACTTTCTTGAAATGTCCTTCAAAGGTATGTGGAAGGTGGATCTAAGTTATGGATTCCATAACTAAAACGAATAATTACCATTTAAAATTCTGGGTGTTTTTTATCAAATTCGTATAACAATAATACGTGTAGGAGTCCTGGATACTTGTAATTTATACGAAATGTTACAATTATCATTTTTATAAATTGATCTCTTTTGGACCTCATATTTATTAAAAAGATATTTACTATACAGTCGTAATGTGATTATTTACCTCTTGACTTCGTTAGTAAAATTGTTGAGTAAAATATTTTAAAATTAGTCTGAATGAACTTATTAAAAAATATTACTAGGTGGAGTAAGATATCTAATCCTAACCAACATACTACCCTTTCCTCTTTATTTACTGGGTCTACAGTTAAACCCGGATACAACAGGGTTCATTTTTAAATGGATTTGACATTAGTTAAACCCGAAAGGACCACCGAGTCTCTCATTTCTTAGGTGGACGTTTCTCCCTCTGGACCCAAGTCAGGGACCCAACCCTACTAGGGGATCTCCTCTCGTACCGGTGGGTGAGGTCATAAGAACGGACCTCTTAGAGGTACCTGTCTCCTCGGACCCCCCGTTGTCAGGTACCACAACGTTTCGTAACCTGTACTAACTTACCGATTCGTGTTGTGTATTTAGTTAAATCTTAAGTTCTGTAGAGAAAAAAATCGATTAAAGAAAATTTCCTGTAATATATCAGTATACCCGAAGGGACTACCGAGTCTGCTATTTCTCAGACAGACGGACGTCATCAAAGAACGTTCTCCTACTCTTGTTCTTACTCTTCTAAGAACTGAAACATTAAGTAGTGGAAGGTTGTGCGAGTGTTAAACCCTCTTTGACTGTAGTCGGTGACCCGACTGAAGAACTCTTCGACTTCCTACTACCGGAGTTTCAACAAATGTTCCTCGTGAAGTTGAGGTTGAAGGAAATTTCCCGATACAAAAATATGGTTTTGAATCAACATTATAAAGAGGTGAAATGTAAAAAGAGGAGAGTTATGTCGTAAAATTTGTCGGGTTGGTTCCCTGGGATTTCGTCAGAATTCAGAATATATTGTTAAGAGACGTATAATAATAATAAAAAATTTAACGAAAAGGGACCGTGTGTACTGTTTCTTCAAAAGGATATATAGTTTTGATTTCCGAACCTGACTCGGGTACAAACAAAGTTGAACTTAGTGGTGGGTGGACCCAGACTCAGTCCGACCGTCAGGTTTCCCTTTTATGACGGATTCACATAATGTCGGAGGCCTAGACAGGGGGACAAGTCCTCGTGTCTTCGTCTAGTTGACCCTCTCCGGTGTTTCGTTTAAACGGACCTCTACTTAAGACCCTCCGTCGTCCCAACTCTCATCGAGTCTGTAAACCGCCCCTCATTCAACGTTACTGAAGACTCACCTTGGTAAACTCTTTCTCGTTCTAACGAGTACTCAGGATTCAGTCCCGAACGACTTGGTAAAAAAACTTCGATCTTTACGAAAGTTCCGTTCGGAAAAGGAAAACCTCTTCAAATTCTGGACTTTTGGTCGGTGGAAACCAATAATATTTTGAAGGTTTACATATATTGTAAAATTTTGTTTCTGAGTACAAGCTCTTGAGTGAATTTTATTTTTCGTTGATCTTAACTAGGCAAGAAACGAAGATCTCCAGGAAAAGCTAAGATCTAAAATGCATAAGATTTTCATCTTAGGAAAAGGTTTTAATGAAAGTCCTTTTCCTTTCCAGTAAAATAAGTGATTAACACCGAGAGAGGAAAAAGGGTAACTGGTCTAAGACGGTCCACTCATTAGACAGTCAACCGACTCAGGTTGACAGTTCATAGAAATTGAGAGATTCGGAGATCCTGTAACGAGTAGTTTCTATCCGTAATTAAGGAGAGACAGTTTCTCAGATCGTTGTACGACCCAGAGGACTCTTCGACCACTCCTCCTCCATAAGATACGGAATAAACCCCAATCAATTCTCGGACTTTCGGACCCTCTGGTATGGCCGACGAGATCCTCCAAAATACCGACACTGACCTCTTGTAGTAAAGGTCGACGGGGTGACTCACCGACCTATCTAACCCTGTACAATGAAGTAGAGATTCCGGATAAAGGAGTAGACATTTTGCCCCGACTACCATTGTCGGTGTAGTTACGTGACGAAACACAAAATATTAAATGAAAATAAAACCCGACACGACCCAGAGGCAACGATACGTCCGAAAGGAAATCAACGTTGTTCATCCCCGATGAGAAATCGACGTCACGAATCCGAAAAGTAATGTCACCGAAGAGAGTGCCTCGTGTCCGAGGTATTCTCGGACCCCTCCCACCCGACATCGTCAACGCCGAGGGCCCAAGATCTCGTGTCCGAGCTACCAACACCACGTACCCAAATCCACGAGGAGGAGTACACCCTAGAAGGACCTGGTCTCTACCTTGGGCACAGAGGACGTTACCGTCCGTCTAAGAAATGGTGACTCGGTGGTCCCTTCGGGGTCACTCGACAAAAAGTCTAATTGATTTTGTCTTTCTCGTGTTTCATATACAATTTGGATACAGTCGGTAATGATAGTCTGCAGACTTACACACAAACTACGTACATTGACATGATGCTGGTTTACAGTAAACGTGGTCATCTTGACGTAACAGTCGAGATCAGTCTATCTAGATCAGTCTATATTTGTTGAAGAAAAAAAAAAATAAAAAATTTAAAATTTTAGAAATTAAGAATGTACGCAAGGGTTTGTACTTGGGGGGAGGGTGGAGGGAGGGGTGTTGTAGAGAGACCCAGTAGGGGTACGTGGTCGGGGTTCGTACGACGTGGGACGCAGTCTGTATCTGACCGCTAAGTTAAGAATGTACTATCATATGTACAATCTTACGGTAAGAGGGTTTAGTAGGGTGGGAGAGGGAGAGGGAGACTCAGGTTTTCAGGCAATATGTGTAGACACAGGAAAAAGGACAAAACGTATGTCCCAGCAGTAACGGTAGAAGGATTTAAGGTCTATATTTGAAGAAAGTACTAACACTTTTCTAGTGGTTCTCCGTTGTCACTTGGCTGACGACTCCGACCCCTTCTCGGCCTTAGAGATCCCGTAAACGGGGGTGGGAGGGAACGTCGAGACCGGTGGTCACTCTCAATGGAACAAACCTGGTTCTCTTTCGTGAGGACCCTCGGAGAATCTCGGCCCTAGGGGTTGGAGGTCCTAAATTACGGACTACTAGAGTCCACCTCGACTACGTTATTTTTATCTTTCCTTCACGTGTTATTTACATCACGTGAACTTAGTAGGTCCTTGGTAGGTGGGAAGGTAGGTGTCTTTTTGACAGAAGGTGTTTTGACAGGGACCACGGTTTTTCCGCCTTCTGGTAATGACATACTTCGTCCGACACACACACACACACACACACACACACACACACANTATGTACAATCTTACGGTAAGAGGGTTTAGTAGGGTGGGAGAGGGAGAGGGAGACTCAGGTTTTCAGGCAATATGTGTAGACACAGGAAAAAGGACAAAACGTATGTCCCAGCAGTAACGGTAGAAGGATTTAAGGTCTATATTTGAAGAAAGTACTAACACTTTTCTAGTGGTTCTCCGTTGTCACTTGGCTGACGACTCCGACCCCTTCTCGACCTTAGAGATCCCGTAAACGGGGGTGGGAGGGAACGTCGAGACCGGTGGTCACTCTCAATGGAACAAACCTGGTTCTCTTTCGTGAGGACCCTCGGAGAATCTCGGCCCTAGGGGTTGGAGGTCCTAAATTACGGACTACTAGAGTCCACCTCGACTACGTTATTTTTATCTTTCCTTCACGTGTTATTTACATCACGTGAACTTAGTAGGTCCTTGGTAGGTGGGAAGGTAGGTGTCTTTTTGACAGAAGGTGTTTTGACAGGGACCACGGTTTTTCCGCCTCCTGGTAATGACATACTTCGTCCGACACACACACACACACACACACACACACACACACACACAAATTTCAAGAAGTTGTTTATGTGATTCAAGACGAAACCCCTATGTAGTACCTAGGTGTTTCTTTTGGGTCAACTTTCTTTGTAATACCTACGCCTTTGTAGTAGTTCTGGAGTGTTTAAGAACTCATGAAAACGACGGACATAAATGTCTATCTGGGAACTTTCCTGGGTTTTACACCGGGTTTATCAGTGATGCACTGTTACGAAAATTAAAGTGATCACAGGTATACCGATGTCAAATCAAAGTGTATTTAAGAGTAATTTATGTTAATGTTTTACGTTAAAGAGGGGGATTCCCTACTAAAATAACTGAAAAGTAGGTAAAACGATTCATATAAAAGTTTCACCTCCACCCATATGGACCATTATCATTTATTTTAATTATCTATAATCCTTTACCCGTAGTGACTCTCTATAAGTCTAAGAAAGTATAGAAGATGAAGGATTTACTTTACATTAATCGAAAACCGAAGATAACGGTCTCTTTGTGTCCTCTTAAGCAGGAAAGTAAAGGTAAACTCTTGGTTTTTAGGCTAGAGAAAAAAAACAAACGTCATCGTCTGTTAACAAATTGAACAGGGAACAATTACTGATAAAGATAATTTGTTAAATTAGGGTAAAATGTCCACTTCTGATCTCTCTACATGTCCCTTTACTTCACTAAGTGGATTAGCGTACGTACATTAATCACCTTTTGCATCACAAGACTAGGTCTCGGATGGAGGAAATGATGAAGGTAACAGAAGGACGGTTGTTCCCCTTGATATCATTATGAATAGATGACATAATTTGTTCCACAACTTCCGAAGGGACCACTTCTTAGACGGACGTAACGTCCTCTGGACCTAAGCTAGGGACCCACCCCTTCTAGTGGACCTCTTCCCCTACCGAGGATGAGGTCGTAGGAACGGACCTCTTAGGGTGCCTGTCGCCTCTGAACTCCCGATGTCAGGTACCCCGACGTTTCACAGTCTGCGCTGACTCGCTGAGTGTGAAAGTGAAGAGAAAAAACTCCTTCCGATGTCTTACACGTGTGATACCCGAAATCGTCACAAACATTATACGATAAAGGAGTTGAATCCAGTACTTAAGTGTCCCTAAATAAGAATACAAAGGGTTAAATATAGTTACAGTGAATACTTGAAAATATATATAGTAAATGATGTGTTAATTTTGACAATTTTTTTTAGGATCATGACCATATTTCGACACACCCATTTTAGATTTCTGATTAAGAAATCCAACAAAGTTTTAAACTGAACAAGGATGTACCGACTCCTTTCCTCTCTAACCTTACCACTAAATCCTTTTACACCTCTCGTTTAGAGCTTAGACCAGTGTGTGACTGACCATTCTGTTGAACAAGGAGACCTTAGGTGACAAAAGTCTTGATGAGAAAGAGGTCATTAATTACCAAAACCACCCTCTACTTACTAAGGTGAAGGACCTATGGTGACTAACCTCGGTTCTCACGAGGGACCTCTGTTCTACGACATTGAAACCATTAAGTAAAGGACCGGACTCAGCTAGACGGATATTCGTGCGTGCACTAAGGCCGATTCGGTTAGGCACAGGAAATGGATCTTAAAATCCCGGTCTTAATCTTATGACAAATCTAAGTTTGAGTCTAGACCATCATATTAAAACCTCTTTTTGAGTAAACATAAGTTTTTCTTCCTTACGTTCCGTCTGGTTTTTTTTTTTTTTTCCTGTTCGGTGACCCTTAGAACTACCGTAAGTTCCGAACCAAGGTCTTCAAGAGTTCCGGGTCGATGTGGGTTCTGGAAGGTTTCTATTCAACAAAACATTCTTAGGTGTCATATGTAAATTATTTCATGGAAAATTTTCATGAAAAAAAAATTTTCTCAAAAAAAATATTGGATTCTCGCAAGATTAAAGGAATGTAATTAATTAGTCGTCCACAATGACGTTTCCATATTCTTCTGTCAATAGGTCTATTATTCCTGAAAGAGACGATCAGTGACTCTCAACTTCTCCAATGTCCGGGTGTCGTTGATAAAGATGACTTGTCGGTCTTCTTTTATGTTTATCGTTTGGTTCTTCACATGGACACACACATACACACACATGCACGTACGCACGAACACCAGTCAACGTAGGTTGAACTGAGACACTGGAATACCAGACATCAGGTAGTCCAAGGAGACAGGTACCCCAAAAGGTCCGTTCTTATGAACATACCCAACGGTAAAGGAGGACGTCCCCTAGAAGGGTAGAGTCCCTAGCTTGAGACCGTAGAGGACCTAGTCGTCCGCCTAAGAAATGGTGACTCGGTGGACCTTTCGATAACCAGCACAGTTTTTTGTCTGTTTTCTTTTTAGTGATCTCAACATTTTTTCTCCTATTTTTTTTTTAACTCTCCGTTTCATCCTTATTGTCGAGGGTTATTTGTACTTACTTGATAAATTTAAGACACGTTTACGTAGTCAAACCACATTTTATTTTCCACACCTGGTCTATTGACGGATGGAGGAATGATCGAGATTTTAAGAAATTAAGACTACAATTTTTGTAGTCACATTAAATATTACAAAAATTTCAGGAGTTTTGCACTGTTTCTAATTTTTACCTCCAGAACCGATTGAATCATGGTTGCTATCTTAGTCTGGTTGACCAAGTCTTAGACGAAATAACCGATCAATAGTTCGAACGTAACCACTTTTTAACAATGATCGAGAGTCTCCACTAAACATTTATAGTCTATATCGGGTCCAAGACATTTACGATTTTAATGTATCTTTACAACATATTCCTGTGTTCTTTCGTTTTAGGTTAGGGATAGTAAAATAAAGAACTACCAAAAATTAAATTTTAGTGATGAGTTAAATAAAAGGAAAATTTCAGATCAAACAAAAAGGAAAGTGTGGTTACCAGGTGAAATAGTACTTATAAAAGAGATAACATTAAATCATATAATACATGTATATCTCTCGTTACTAATGTTTTATAAAAACTGTTCATACCTTTTATCATCAATTACAAAAGGTAGACGAACGACATACGACAGTACTTTTCTTGGTAACCAGGATATCTTAGTCCTTTGTGGATACATTCATGTACTGTCTTTACGTTTACGAATTAATTAATTAAAACTACTGAATGTGTAAAAACATTTACAATGGCGTACAACAAATTTAATGGGTAATAGTTTTGATCACGGGTTTACGATAGTGAAAGATCTCGATACCTTTCAAAATTTTGAACATTAATAAATTTCAATAAACACCTTTTACTTGACAGCAAAGAAAGATCTATAGACTAAAGATTTCGACTTCAAGTTCAAGACTTTAGAAGGAAGATTCTTGAAAACACTGTCAGTGTTGCGTAAAACAAATCATCTGAAGTCAAGAGGTTTTTTTCAGTTTTGGTTCTTGAGATAGATTGTTGGAGTTCAAGTTTGATATCTAACGTTTTCCCTACGTCTTACACAGTGTTAAAGCTAGACGTCCGAACCTTCCGTAACGTCTAACAGGCACAAGATCCTTCAGTCCACCACGATCACCACTTCTTAGGTCGACGGTTACGTCCTCTGCGTTATCTACACCCAAACTAGGGACCCAACCTCTTTAGGGGACCTCTTCCTTTACCGTTGGGTAAGGTCATAAGAACGGACCCTTTACGGTACCTGTCTCCTCGGACCGCCCGATATATCAAGTGCCCCAACGTTTCTTAGCCTGTATGGACTCACGCGTGTGCGCCCTTCAGTCGTCTCGAACCAAGGTACATCCCTAGGTTGGCAGGAGTGGAGTAGGGTACGAGGACTCCCTAACACGGCCTCTTTCTCTCGAGGCAGTTCTGTTGTGTTTCCTCAGATCCTTGAGAAAGATCTGTTCGGACAAAGTGATTGAACCGTGTCTCTAGTCTTTCCGAAGGGTATCGGTTTCATTAACAAGATTTATAACGTTTATGACCGTATTCTTAAACAACGAAGAACTTATTACTAACGCAGGAATATTTTCGTCGTGATAGAGTTTGAGGAATTTCTATCCACAAGATTAATACGGGTAAATTTACGGGTTCCACTGTGTGGATTCTACAACGGGTCGTCTCCCACTTGTGTCCACGGACTGATACCTCGACCACAAGACTGATGACGCATTCGATTTCCCGATCTATAACCATGTTTACGGTGTTTGTCTTGAAGAACAGAATCCGTTGCAATGGTCCCCAAATGACTCGTCTAAAGGGCCCGACTCAATAAATCAGAATATAATTACAAATGTGTCACACCAAATAGGGTTAAGTATAACGTGTATGTTTAAAGTGTGTCACTTTTAAATTTTTTTTTTTTTCCGTACTTTAGTGTGTCGAACGGGTAGACCTCATAACCGTCTCGTCCATAGTCTCTGAGACGTGACGTGAGGGAAGAGGTTTATTAACTCGGTTACATTTCAGGTGTCCCCGGTCCTCGAGAACCTTTGTCCTTTTAGGAACTTATGTGTGTATGTGTGCGTGTAAAACGGACTCCTCTCCACTGTAGTCTATAAGTGTAGGGTTTTGTCCTTCTTGGCGACGTGATTTTAGAAAATTTAACATCTTGACACTAAGGGGGGTATTGAAAATAATATATCCTTCTTATAATTAGGTGTGTTCTTTTGGACGGGACAAACAATATAAAGAGTACCATTCCATTATTTAATCATAACACTAAATAATTTTTCGTTCCATTCTCTTTTTGATTTTTACGTGATTACAAATGTTACGTACATATTATGTTGGCACAATTTTCTTCGTTGTAATTTAACCTTATTTCACTTAGTAAAGTAGTAATTATGTCCAGAATCTCAGAGACTCTTTAGAAATAAAATGAGTTAGGACTTCCCTTTCCTTGTTTACTAAGGAAAGACAAACTTTGTGGAATGTTTCAATGAAGAGACTCCAGTGTAGAATCTCTATTAGGCAGAAATCCAAAGTACAACTTTAAGTTTACGTGACAATGTTGTCTTACATTTTTGAAGTTAACATACACCCATTATACCACGTTAGTGACTTGCAGAAACTATTTTTCGTGGATAACACGACTCTTTACCGTTTAAAATCACTAAGTTGTTGACTGAACTTAGGAGTTATGGCACCATGTTTTACCTCGTCCCTCACACTCTTTCTTCCCAAACGACTACATCTATAATAGTCGAACTCTTCTGACTTCTAAAAGGTGTATTCGTATAAAGGGGAATCCTTTTTTGTGTAATGTCGTGTCTTCATATTTTTAGAATGGGTCAGGATTAGAGAGAAAATACATCGTTTACTCATATGTAGTAGAAATCACAGACGTTCCTTTAACGTAACCTTGGTACGTTCGAGGAGAATAACTCAAAACATAATATCTTCCATTTTTTAAATTAGGTAAAACTCTCAATTGTTTATATTCCTAAAGAGGAAAGTCCCACATCCTTTGTTTTGTCTCTTAAATATAAGAACAATATATAATAGTCATATACTATTATATGACTAACCTTCACAAACCTAGATCCGAACAGTTATGTTCAACTGTTCGATTGAATAAATTGTTCAATATTAAATTGTTCATTCAACTTATTATAAGTACACCATAGGTTATTGACAACTCGAACAAAGATATTCACACGAAACAATTAGAACTATTACTTACCTTCTATTATTTTTTTCTTCACATACCGTCAAATATGTTCTTTTCAAAAAAGGTTTCACCTACTATTATAAACTAAAGACACGAAGAAAAAAACTCCTTTAAATTGAAATCTTCAAGGACCAGGACACCCCGAGTCCTTTATGTGACCGTCACCTGTATCACGAACGACTTATTTTACTTCAAGTGAGTCTGTGTTCACGAGTCCCTGTCTAAGACGTGACCACTTCGGTATGACCGTTGAAATTATTTATTTAGGGTTGTAAAACCACTGAATGGTGTTATTTTCATATTAAAAGTAAGCACATTGTCAGTAACAACTACGAGGATCAGTCACTCACCGATAGAACTGGGGTCATTAAGTCCCTGGGTCCAAGGACGGTTGAGGACCACAGTATTAGGTTAACCGGAGAAGACAACGGACACAGATCTACCGTCTACCCTGTCTTTCGAAGAATTTCCAGAACCGGATGTCCACTGTGTGTAGTGAAGGTACATGTAAAACATCACTGATGACCGGTGCACTGGCGTGTGTATTCAGTTTCCTTAATCTTTTACATCAGGAACTAACTCGTCGGTACAAAGTCAATTTAAAGTATAATACCTTTTCATCGTTTGAAACTTCCTCCGTAAGTTATAGTAACTGAGAATTGACGAAATATAATGTAATTTTATTTAAAGGTCTACCTAGTGAAAATTTACGTTTAAAAAGGGAGAAGTCGTTCATCACGACCTTTTCGACCTGTCGACGTACATTTAGTTACCTCAATTTTGTGTTTGGTATGTGTTTTACCAAATGTGGTAATGTAATGCATGTGTTACCTCAATTTGGTATGTGTTTTTATTTGAGTTTTATCGAATTTCTAGATTCACATTGTACTGTGACATTTTGTTAAATTTACATTTGTACTGTGGTATCTTGTATCTGTTTTGTAAGAGACTGTATTTAGTGTGACGACAAAGGAATCCAGCCAGAGAGTTCCGTCAGCTTTATTTTTGTTTTTATTTGTTTACCCTGGATTAATTTGAATGTTCGAAGACGTATCGTTTCCTTTAGTATTTGTTTTACTTTTATGTTGGATATTTTACATTCTTTTATAAACGTTTTCTACACTGACAGTTTACTGAATAAAGTTTTTTATGTTTATCGAGTATATTATTGTTTCTTTAGGTTAGTTTTTTACGCGTCTTCTGGATTTATCTGTAAAGAGTTTTTTTTTTTTTTCTGTCTACCGGTTATCCGTGTACTTTTCTACAAGTTGTAACGATTAATAAACAAATCAACGATTCAGGACAGGATGAGAAAGGATAGGGTACCTGACGTCGGACGGTCCGAAGGGGCAGGAAGTGATAGAGGGCCTCAAACAAGTTTAAGTACAGGTAGCACTGTCACTACAATAGATTGGTAGAGTAGGGGACAGTGGGTGAAGAGGAGAGTGAAAGTTAGAAAGGGTCGTAGTCTCAGAAAGGGTTAGTCCTCCGGTTTCGTGACCTAGAAATCGAAGTCGTAGTCAGGAAGGTTACTTATAAGTCCCAACTAAAGGAAATCCTAACTAACCACACTAGAGGAACGTCAGGTTCCCTGAGAGTTCTCAGAAGAAAATCGTGGTGTTAAGATTTCGTAGTTAATTGGTCGTGAGTCGGAAGAAATACCAGGTTGAGAGTGTAGACATGTACCGATGTACCTGAAAACAGTCGTTTCTCTACGGAGACGAAATATTATGTGACAGATCCAAACAGTATCGAAAGGAAGGTTCCTCGTTTGTAGATATTGAAGTACCAATGTCAGTGACAGGAGTTACTAAAATCTCAGATTCTTTATTTTAGACAGTGACAAAAGTAAAAAAGGGGAAGATAAACGGTACTTCACTATCCTGGTCTACGGTACTAGAAACAAAAAACTTACAACTCGAAATTTGATCGAAAAAGTGAAAGGAGAAAGTGGGAGTAGTTCTCTGAGATCAAAGAAGAGTGAAAGACGGTAATCTCACCATAGTAAAAGATGTAAGTGGGAATACCGTCTTTCGTTTCACCTTGATTTCTCGGAGAACTACTTTCACTTTCTCCTCTCACTTTTTCGACCGAATTTTGAGTTGTAAGTTTTTGATTGTAGTACCGTAGGTCAGGGTAGTGAAGTACCGTTTATCTATCCTTTTGTTACCTTTTTCACTGTCTGAAATAAAGGAACCCGAGGTTTTAGTGACGTCTACCACTGACGTCGGTACTTTAATATTCAGAGAACGAGGAACCTTCTGTCGTTACTGGTTGGATCTGTGGTATAATTTTTCGTCTCTGAAATGAAAAGACTATTTCCTGGCAGATTAGTTTCGATATCAAAAAAGTCATCAGTTCATACTTACACTCTTAACCTGGAATTTCTTTAGACTCGTGACTTCTTAGCTACGAAAACTTGATTCCATAACCTCTTCTGAGAACTCTCAGGGAACCTGACGGTCCTCTAGGTTGGTCAGTTAGGATTTCCTTTAGGGAGGACTTATAAGTAACCTTCCTGACTACAACTTCGACTTTCAGGTTACGAAACCGGTGAACTACGTTTCGTATCCAAGTAATCTTTTCTGAGACTACGACCCTTTCTGACTTCCGTTCTCTTGCCCTACTGTCTCCTACTCTACCAACCTTCCGTAGTGATAGAGTTACTTGTACTCAAACTTGTTCGAGACCCTCTACCACTTCCTGTCCCTTCGGACCTCACGACATCAGCGTTTCTCAGTGTTTCTTAGTCTATGTTGACTCACTGACGACGACGACGACAACGAAGTCAGCACAGGCTGAGACACGTTGGGGTCTCTACCGTCGGATGGTCCAAGGAGGTAAGGACCCTAAGAGGTCCGTTCTTGTGACCTCATCCAACGGTAACGGAAGAAGTTGAGTACTTTCACTTTTCACTTTCACTTCAGTGGGTCAGCACAGGCTGAGAAGTGCTGGGGTTCCTGACGTCGGATGGTCCGAGGAGGTAGGTGTCCTAAAAGGTCCGTTCTCACGACCTCACCCAACGGTAACGGAAGAGACTTGACTCGTTGACTTGTTGTTGTTTAGACACATAAACTCCAACAACTATAAAGAGGAACTAAGGTCGAACACTAAGTAGGTCGGACCGTAAAGTCTACTACATGAAACGTGTATTCAATTTATTCGTTCCACTGTTATATACGGAACACCATGAGGAAAGGGTTAAAAGTTGGTTAGATAACAGCGTACAGACTAAGATTGACAACGAAGAACTGGGTATATGTCCAAAGAGTCCTCTTTCTCCTAAATATTATTAATATACTATTAATATTATTAAACGATTAATAATCTCTTTACGTTTAGTTTGATATTACTCCATAGTGGAGTGTGACGAGTCTTACCGGTAGTAGTTTTCTTAACTACGAAAACTTGTGACCACAACCTTCTCTGAAGAACTCTCAGGGAACCTGACGTTCCTCTAGGTTGGTCAGGTAGGATTTCCTTTAGTCGGGACCCACAAGAAACCTTCCTTACTACGATTTCGACTTTGAGGTCATGAAACCGGTGGAGTACGCTTCTCAACTAAGTAACCTTTTCTGACTACGACCCTCCCTAACCCTCGTCCTCCTTTTCCCCTGCCGTCTCCTACTCTACCGACCTACCGTAGTGACTGAGCTACCTGCACTCAGACTCACTTGAGACCCTCAACCACTACCCTGTCCCTCCGGACCGCACGACGCTAAGTACCCCAGCGTTTCTCAGTCTGTGCTGACTCAATGACTTGACTTGACTTGTGTATATATACCTTAGATCTTTTTAACATGACTACTAGGAGAAATATCCCTTCCTTACCTCTATGTCTGTGTCTCCTAAATACTTGTGTCATCTCCTTCTTCGCCAACTCGATTTAACTCTTTTGTTGCAACTGGGTATACGTGATGGTAGATACTTTGTCTATCGATCACCCTTCGACGATATATTGTGTCCCTCCGGTCGGACCGTGAGACACTGTCGGATCTTCGTGTCCTCCCCACTCCACCCTCTCTCCGAGCTCTCCCTCCTCTACACATATATATATATATATATATATATATGTATTATATATATCAATGTGGACTAAGTGTAACGATATGCCGTCTTTCACAACACCGTAGACCTCGAGGTTTTGTGTGGAGTCTCCTGAGAGTTCTGTCACCTCATGTCAAATAATGTGGTCGCTCAGGTTCCCCTTAGTCAAGGGTTGTTCCTTGGGACTACAAAGACTCCGGCAAAATATGGGGACGATACACTAACCAATGTACAATCGTTGGAGAAACAACATATACTGACTTAAAATATTGTTCATCCACGATCCTCTTGTTTGTTAATTCCACTTTCTCCCCTTTGTGACTAATATGTAGTGTCCCCCTACAGAGGTACCAATTACATTGTCCCCGTCGGACTGGAGTTGATGTTAGAGGTGAAAGGTAGACATCCCTCCCTTCAGAGGTCCTCTGGACCAAAAGTAGTCGTTGCCAAAGGAGTGAGAACCCGTCCCGAGTCCGGGTCAAATGTAGGACAGAAATTCTACCTACTGTCCGAAGTTCTACCTCAGAGAGGACGAAAGGAGTGTGATCGGGGTTGTTTCCATTGTGTTGTAACATTTCGTTAATTGGAGGTTCATTTATTTATTGATCTTTGGAGGACTTTCCAACAACGACTCGACACTTTCTACGGTCCTAAGAACCGGAGGTCTCCTCTCCTTAAGTTAGGCGCCGGTCACTGTTCCGAACTAGTAAGTCTCGAAAACACACTATTTCAAAATAATTTCATATTTTCTCTATCTGTTTCCAAGACTGTATCTTTAGTCTTCCTCCGCCTTTCTCACGGGGGGATGATCAGAAGTCGTCATACAATATAAGGATAGTCGTCCGACAATTAATCTCTTTCCTTTACAGAGTTTTGAGTCTCACCATAGTCCGGGGAGTAGGTGTTGTATATAAAACTCTATTGTAACCGTGTTCCACTCAACAGAGTCCGGTATTTTACTAACTGTATTTAAAACTTCTTTCCGACCAAAGGTTCGTTTCTGTATCAGAGTAATGGTATTGAATTCTCTTGTAAACGTTCTCATTTTGTATGACCAAACAGTTCACGCAAGACTCAGAATCCACCTTGGTTGAACTTCTTTCTTACAAGTCAAGTCAAGTCAGAGAGTCAGCACAGACTGAGAAACACTGGGGTACCTGACATCGTACGGTCCGGACCTGGTTTATGGTGGAGGGCCTCAAATGAGTTTGAGTACAGGTAACTCAACCACTACGGAAGGTTGGTAGAGTGGGAGACAACAGGGGAAGAGGTGGGGGGGTGGTTAGAAAGGTTCGTAGTCCCAGAAAAGTTTACTCAGTCAATAAACGTAGTCCATCGGTTTCATGACGTCGAAATCGAAGTTGTAGTCAGGAAGGTTACTTATAAGTCCTGACTAGAGGAAATCCTACCTGACCAACCTAGAGGAACGTCAGGTTCCCTGAGAGTTCTCAGAGGAGGTTGTGGTGTCAAGTTTTCGTAGTTAAGAAGCCACGGGTCGAAAGAAATATCAGGTTGAGAGTGTAGGTATGGACTGATGACCTTTTTGGTATCGAAACTGATCTGTCTGTAAACTATTGTTTCATTACAGAGACGAAAAATTATACGACAGAACCAACCAGTATTGAAAAGAAGGTTCTTCATTCGCAGAATATTAAAGTACCGACTTCAGTGGTAGACGTCACTAAAACCTCGGGAGGTTTTATTTCAGACAGTGACAAAGGTGACAAAGGGTAGATAAAGGGTACTTCACTACCCTGGTCTACGGTACTAGAATCAAAAGACTTACAACTCGAAATTCGGTTGAAAAAGTGAGAGGAGAAAGTGAAAGTAGTTCTCCGAGAAATCAAGAAGAAACGAAAGACGGTATTCCTACCACAGGAGACGTATAGACTCCAATAAATATAAAGGGGGTCAATAGAACCAAGGTCGAACACGAAGTAGGTCAGGTCGTAAAGAGTAATACATGAGACGTATATTCAATTTATTCGTCCCACTGTTATATATCGGAACTGCATGTGGAAAGGACTAAACCTCAGTCACACAACAAGGTACAGGTCAAGATTGACAACGAAGGACTGGACGTATGTCTAAAGAGTTCTCCGTCCAGTCCACGAGACTAAAGGGTAGAGAAATTCTTAAAAGGTGTCAACCAACACGAGGTGTGTCAGTTTCCGAAACCATATCAGTTATTTCGTTTTCATCTACAAAAAGACCTTGAGAGAACGAAAGAGTTACTAGGTTGCCTACAACCGTTAAACTAGAGACCAAGGAGACAGAAAAGATTTAGGGCGAACTCGTAAACCTTCAAGTGTTAAGTACATGACAACTTCCGACCGAACCTCTTAAAACTCGTAATGAAACGATCGTACACTCTACTCACGTTAAGACACCATCAAACTCGTAAGAAACAGTAACGGAAAGAAACCCTAACCTTACTTTTGACTCGAAAAGGTCAGGACTCGTCACCCGGGGACGAGTCAAAAAGTCTAAACGACCGTATAACTTACATCGTGAAAGTGTCGTAGTAGAAAATCCTAGACTTTATCGAGTTGACCTTAAGGTAGTGGAGGGGATCGAAACAAGTATCACTACGAAGGATTCTGGGTGAACTGAAACGTAAGGTCCTACAGACCGAGATCCACTCACTAGTGTGGTAGGACTAATACACCCAACACTTCTAGAGACAGCACTTCTTTCTTTCTCAGATCCCATTCATGTATCAAGTAATTGTTTCGAATTCTTTTTGCAAAGGTATTCTTTTTACGTAACGAATCGAGTTCCAAACTCTTTTCAATTCAAGTCCACCTTGGTCCACATCAGTACCGTTGTGTCTTAAAATTTTCTATAGAGACAAATTTAAACATATCTCTTCCTTTTTTTAGACTGTGAACATCAAACAAAGGAAGACGGGGAATTCTCTCTCTATTTTTACAGATTGTGAACGTCGGATAAAAGAGGGAAACCTCTGGGGATCGGAAGAACGGACAATGGGAGAGTGAGGGTGGAAAACAAAGTCGTTTCCATTCGAGTAGAATGTGACTTCAGAGAGACGATGACGTCATCGGACTTATTTTGCAAACCGGTGGAATTTTTTATTTTTCATATAAATATACATATCGACTTAGTGAAACGACATGTGGTCTTTAATTGTGTTGATGTTTAGTTGATATGAAGTTGTTAAATTTTTTCCTTATATACCTTTAAAATTTCTAATATAATCTAATCTAATATTAATATATATTAATAAATATCTTTATGTATATCAATATTAATATAGTCTAATATTAATGACGTTCCCTTTCACTTTCACTTTCAACGAGTCACCACAGGCTGAAAAAAATTGGGGTACCTGATATATCAGGTACTTAAGAGGTCCGGTCTTATGACCTCATCGGAAAGGGAAGATGACCTCATCGGAAAGGGAAGAGATCCCCTAGAAGGGTTGGGTCCCTAGTTTGGGTCCACAGAGCGTAACGTCCGTCTAAGAAATGGTCGACTCTGTGTTCCCTTCGGGATCACGTTCCCTTTGCTGACAAATAATACATTGTTTTAGGTCTTGAGTAAATTTTTTAATTCAATTAAGTTGATGTTTGTATTCCGTACCGTTGGTCGTTGTACCCCCACCCTCTTGTCCCGTCCCCTACAAGTAGCGAGCTTCGTGTCCTTGTTCGCTAATAAAGGAATCGTGTACCTATCGAAGATATCACTACTTCTTTTACACTTAACCGGTTTTCCCTTCGGTCCTTTTCCATATTCCGCTGTTAAATGGGTTTCTCCTTTATACCGCTCAGATCCATTGTTTAATGTTTTCCTTTTAGTTTTATCCTATGGTTACTGTGTTTAGTGAAATTACTGTAAGACCCTATCCGATACTGTTTTTTCTTGAAGTACTCCCACATTTAACTATGTTGAACGTACTCACTCTCTCACTTCAGTGAGTCACCACAGGTTGAGAAACGCTGGGACACCTGATATCGGACGGTCCGAGGAGACAGATAACCTAAAAGATCCGTTTCTATGACCTCACCCAACCGTAAGGAAAGAGGTCGCGTAGAAGGGGTGGGTCCCTAGTTTGGGTGTAGAGGTCACAGAGGACGTAACGTTCGTCTAAAAAATGGACGACTCGTTAACCCTTTCAGGTTGAAGATACTTAAAATAGTTATTGAGACTTTAAATTTTACCCTATAGGAAACCAGGTCATTTAGGGAAAGATGTTTTAGTAAAGTGTTTATGTCAAGAACACCAGATTCTTTTTCTAAACAAGTGAATCGTGACAAGTATAGTCGTTTTGTAAGATTTGTTGGATGTCTAGATAGTTATCACAATACCGATTAAATACAAGGTCGGTATGTCACCTTTTAATATTTCGTTAAGTTTTCTTTTTCCATTTAGATGTATGTCAATGTACAATTCTAGGAAACTACATAAACCACTTTTTACATTAGACGTATGTGTCTAAAAAAAAAAGAAAAAGTGAGTCAGGACTGAGAAACGGTGGGGGACCTGATATATGAGGTACCTTAAGAGGTCCGGTCTTATGACCTCACCCTTCGGAAAGGTAAGAGGTCCCCTAGAAGGGTTGGGTCCCTCGTTTGGATCCAGAACGTTTGTGTCTATCACGTTATTATAAATACTTTTTCTATACGAACGTATATAGACTTATACGAACGTTTACGTTTCTTTTGCCAAACATTCGGATTCACGGGTGAAAAATTGTGAAGACAATTCTTCTCCTTCCGCTATCTTCCTTCAAAATCTTGACCCGAAACCCAAGAAGGAAAGGGTGAAAAATAAAATACGTAAATGAAGATTGAAAATGTTCCTCTTGCAATACAGACATTTCTTATTTTTATTGTTTGACACGACCTGGTCCAAGTGGTTTCGGAATGGACTCTTGGTACGAAGACCTACTAGGAGAGTTTCCATTTTAGACGGTGAATCTTGTGTCCCTTTTAGATACGGAAAAGACACACACACATTCACACACACACACTCACACTCACACACACACACATGGACTTGTTCGGTTTAAGAGGGTCAGTTAACACTCAGTACATTCGTGAGTAAAGTAAGCGGAAATTCTTCACGGAGAACATAATTGACTTAAGACTTTCCTACCCACGGTCCCTGTTTAACCCCCCGATCAATCTAGTACCGTAAACCAGGGCAGTGTAGTACCGTTTATCTACCCCTTTGTTACCTTTGTCACTGTCTGAAATAAAATCCCCCAAGGTTTTAGTGACGTCTACCACTGACGTCGACACTTTAATTCTCTGTGAACGAGGAACCTTCTTTTCGATACTGGTTGGATCTGTCGTATGATTTTTCGTCTCTATAATGAAACGATAGTTTACAGACAGATCAGTTTTGATACCAAAAAGGTCATCAGTACATACTTACACTCTCAATGATATTTCTTTCGACTTGTGACTTCTTAACTTCTAAAACTTCACATCACGACTTATTCTGAGAACCTGAAGTTCCTCTAGGTTGGTCAGGTAGGATTTCCTTTAGTCAGGACTTATAAGTAACCTTCCTGACTACGATTCGACTTCGACGTTATGAAACCGGTGGACTACACTTCTTGACTGAGGAACTTTACCTGGGACTACGACCCTTTCTAACTTCCGTCCTCCTCTTCCCCTTCTGTCTCCTACTCTACCAATCTTCCGTAGTGGCTGAGGTACCTGTACTCAAACTCGTTCGAGGTCCACAACCACTTCCTGTCCCTCCGGACCGTACGACGTCAGGCATCCCAACAGTTCTCAACCTGTACTGACTCACTGACTTGACTTGACTTGACTCCGATAGTGCACTGACGGTTGCTGCAAGATCGTAAGCCCGTGCTCGTCGGGTCCAAGTTTGTCTGAGTGAATCTTCAAGAGGTCCTTTGGCAACCCACCCACCTCTCCTCACGGGTCAGGTTATAGAGGAAAGACTAGAAGACACGACAAACTCTTGCGCCGGAAAGGAAGGACCTTTACTCAGAATTAAGGAGCTTCCAACGTGGTCTCGGCCTCGCCCTCCGCCCCGTTCTCGGACCCAGACTCAGGGTCCCCGGGTCCAACCTCGACCCCGGACGGGCTTCTCTCTCTCGACCGGTGGGCGTCCTGGACTTGACTCGAACCGACCCGTCGCCCCGTTTTAGTTCTAGGGCGAGTGTTTAACACCGGTTCCGAGGTGGGGGAGGCCGGTCGTAGCGCCAGACTTTTGGTTGACCAGGTCGCCGGGGCGACGGTGTGGCTGACGGACCTCCGCGGCGACAGGGCCCGGAAGGTCGTCCACCTGACCTTGCACCCGAGCGTAGGGACCTAGACGACGACGGGTACACAATTTCCGGAAAGAGCCGTGACTGGACTAAATGGTCGGGATCCTACTTCTGCTGCTGAAGCTCCTCGTCTTGTGGGACTGTCCCTCGGGGCGGTTCCGACGCGCTACGAAACACGTCCTGTAAAGTGGCGGTTGCTGAGAGAGAGTAGAAGCAGAGATCCTTCTCGTGGCTCCAGTTAATACGAAGGTAGGATCACCAGAGGTTGTGACTCTGTGACTACCTCGACCTTTAGAATCTTCTTTAAACGTTCTACCTACTGGGCCACGTCCAAAACTAACACTGTGTCCTGTCACCTTGGTCTAGGGGATGTTGCTCAACACGTGATTCTTGGTCCCGAGGACTCACGGGGGGTGAGGGGTGGGGGGCGGGGAGGGGTGGGGGTTAGGTGAGAACAAGCGGACCTTTTCCTTGTTCCCGGAGTTGGACTTTTGGTAGTGGAAGGGGTAGATATCGGTTCGGCCAGTCTAGTAGATGGACCGGTTGTAGGACCCTCCTTGACGCTCTCCTAACCCGACTCGGTCAATGAGGAGGTCCGGTTTCGGTACGTCGACGTCATGATGGACTTCTGTCCACTTCCTCTCCTTTTGATTCCATCGTTCCACACCTACTAGGTAAAAGACTCTTCCAACCGTCGGAACTTTTCTCAGACCGGAACTTCTTCTAGTTCCATAGATCACCGACCCCAAATATCTCTCCGGTCCTCTTCCACCCTCCCAATTCTCCTCAACAAGGTTCCTGGTATCTTCGTCGTGAGGGTCTAATAGTCTATCTCAGGAACTGACCTTCGAACCACATGAGACGAAATTAACTAGGAATTAGGTTGAAAGAATTTTATCGTGTGACTTCTCTCGGTCCTTTCTTAGATTTTTTTATCACCTATACACATATTGAATAAGTAACACGATATGTGTACTTTGATTGTGTTGTAACATTTCGTTGATATGATGTTAGTAATTTTTTTTTTATTTCATTTTCCTCTATCCAGGAATTTTTTTTTTTTTTCTTCTTACGGAGTTTAGAATTTAGGAACTAGTGTAAGACCAATTTTTGTGTTTAACATGTAAGAGTCCCATCCAGACAAGTCATGTCTACAACTAGAAGTTCAAATTAAACCAAAAGACCAGTTTAATGAGACTTTAAGAATGAAGGTCAAATTCGGAAACGACAAAGACCCTCGGGGGATTTGAAACAAACCTCAAGTAATCTTATTTTTCTGTTTTGAAATTTCTTTTCAAGGTTCTATAAAAACTCTTTCTTTCTACTTGTAAATTTTTCATTTAATATCACATCCCGGTCCGTGTATAATCGACAAGTCATTAAAAACACGACCGCCTGAATCATGAGACTTATTTTGACCACTTTACTCTTCTGTCGAAGACCTTTTTCGGAAGATTATGAGTCAAAGACTTTACCACAAACACGCCAATTTCATCATTTTCTATTGTTGGATTATCTTCAAATCTTTTTCAGTATTACAGATATCATTAATTACGAAAGTGTCAAAACATATTCTAAGTCTAAAACATATAAGTCCTCAAAATTTGAAATCTGAAAACTTTCTTTGAAACTTTTCGTACGGTCTCTAAACACCCTTCCTCGTTTAGAAATAATGAAAGATATAAGATTTTAGTATTAGGTATATAAAACTAAAAAGTGACTTAAAATTACAAATTTAGTTATTTGATATCACAACATTATAGTATACATTGAGTGTGTGTTATAGTCTTAACTTCCAATAAATGGACCTATATAAAAACACCGTCCAGGAGATGTAGTGAAAGATCTGTTGACCTTAAACTCCGTTGAAGATACTGACACCAGGAGAACAAAGTGAACCGTATGGAAGACTAATATAATCAAAGTTAACATAGTACAATTTCCATTTCGTTATAATAATCATTTGAGATTTTTTATAAAATAACACATTATTTATATTACAGATCTATACAGTCCCACCATACATTAAAGGAACCAAGATAGAGAGGCGTCGTTTCTAAACTTTGTGTCACCTTGTCACAATGTCGAGCTAATGTCGAGTCTCAAAATAAGTCGTTCGTTTCCTTTCATGTGGAAGCTCCGTACTCCCGTCCGACTAGGGTTACCCCTCCGGAGTTAGGTAGAACCGAAGGACAAAAGTATGTAAACAGAGGAGGGGGACTCTGACGGGACTCATTTGACCCGATCGGTCCTCCCGACAAACAAAGTGGACTCCAAGAGTGAAGTCAGGAGTCTAAAAGAAAGCAAGGTAAAAACGAACGAAAAGGGAAAGAATAGAAAATCGGTGGTGGTAAACCCTGAGGAAAAAGGATAAGATTGATAGATTGTAAGGGTGGAGTTCTCTACCCTCCGGGTTAAGAAACCCTTAACCCCGCAGTTCGAGAGGGACCGATGAAGGACGACTCCACACTGCCACTCCCCTTTCCCCGGAGGGGTAGAATGATCAGACTTCGGAGTCTCAGGAATATCACCACAGGTAGATTCTCACTCACTATAAAAGGCACAAACCGATATCAAAATATATAGGAACAACTTGACCGTGACGAACAACGTCTAACAACTGGACCCGTCTCTGTTTTACCCAATTTGTTAACTAGCATGTACCTTGTTAGTATCCGTCGTAGTTATACCACTATTGTCCCTAGTCATCCCCGTAATCGGTTGAGGTTTAAGGGGTAGTGGTCCTCTTCCTCGGGGGTTTCTTTCTAACATCGGTGGGACTCTTGGGACGTCGAGTAAGAAACTCTAGGATATCCTAGACTTACAAAAAGAACTCCTGACACTCTGAAAGAAATTGAATCGACCGCCATAAATGGGTCTTTGTTGTGTAGAGTAAGTTCTGCCGAGTTCAGGGAGGAACAAGTCCCTAGCCCTCTAGATAGAGAACAGATAAAACCTCATGTTGGGGACGGTTCGTAACAACCAAGAAATCTAGATAGGACTCTTTAGAATAGGGGTCTTTGAATTAAAGACCCCACAAGTAATCTTACCGTGAGTAAACATCAGGACTTATCCATAGACTCTAGAGGGTCCCCGAGTGTCCACATAACTCACAGGAGAAGAGAAAGTAAGGTACCGAACTGAGTTCTCATCACTTAAGTCCTCAACACGGGACCATGGAACTGACGACATCCCTATCTTTCATAATGTCCCATCCAGCCTCGGGAAGGTACACCCGACCTCAACTCGGAAACCCCTGGGTAGAAAGGTCTGAAATTTATTCTGAACTCAGGGACCTCGTATGTCACCACCGAGAAATCTTAGAAAACCCAGGACTAATTGTGGGTTGTTCACACATAGAACAACCTCAACGGGTTACCGGTACCATATTTTGGTCTCCCAGACTCGGAGACCTAGATCCTTCCCCAGTAACTGTATTTGTTTTCCAGAGGGTATATCGGAGAGTATTCCTGATTCTGGTTGGAAAAGGAATCCCCGTTATACCCACGTCTCCTCTCGATAACCATTTCGGAGGAAGGTAGGGTCCCTCCAGAGGACCCCAATAGGAAAAATAGCGACTAAGATTCTTAACCAACCGAGAAGGATGAAAAAGACTTCTAACTCCGGAGGTCGTCTTACCTCTATTATTCATTACGGGTTACGAAATCTCTGGCGAACCCACGGAATCTTCATTTACTAAAGGGTAATAGTAAAACATTACTAAACCCGTCTGGTTTACAGTCTTACTAAAGTACCTTGTCTAAAAAAAAAAAAATGGTGGAGGAGTCGGAAGAGTCAGGCCCACCATTCGGAAGTTAGGTAGGATACTTACATAGACAGTACTGATAATCCATAAATATGGGAACTCTTTGACTGTAGACCCACTTCAGGTAGACGGTCAGGTGAGGATCCATCCAGGGTGTGGTGACCTACCCGACCCAGTCGACCCCAGAAACTCGAAGAACCCCCAGCAAATTAACTACTTCCCCTGTTCTCCTCTGGTGAACGGCATATCAGCAAACCTCCGGACAAGGAGACTTCCTAGACAGATCATTAGAAACCTCCCGGAAGAGGGGATTTACTCACCACCGTACATTCCTCAATTGATTGAAGGTGGCCTCCAAGGGTCCGTCTTTTTCCTCAGGGAAGAAAACCTTAGTGGGGTATACTAGAAAAACTTTCGTGAACGAGTATCGAAATTCTCAGAGTGGAAGTCATACACTTCCTCAAAGACCGTTTAATCAGACACCTTGATCCCACCGTTGGGGATAATCCAGTACCAAGACATTTCGACGAAAGAAGCGACTAACTAACCGACGAACAAAAGGAACAAGGTGCAGGCACGAGGGAAAAACCACAGGAAATGTTACCCTCTGACTTTGGAGTCGCCCGTCCACCTACGGAGGTTTTCGGATTCCTAAACTAGTGGTATGAACTAACCCCTGGGAGCCCACCAGTTCACCGGGGAAAGAAAGGTTTATCGTCGTACACGTACATCGTGGTCTTTCCGTATGAACCTCAGTCACATTTACCGATGAGAAAAAGGAAAAGGGTCGAGATTTCGAGTTCAGTCCCGATACTCGAGTCGGTTAACCCGACTTCATGGACCACCGTCTCCGAATCGGAGATACCAGAGTTTGAACCTCGAATGACGCATAGGTCGAGAAGAAAAAGATGGGTTCTACTTCGATGAAGGTAGTCACATGGTCTAAAGGAGTCCTAACCAGTCTCCTAGAAGACTGTTAGGAAGGACCCCAAAACCGGTCACCAGGTTCCAAAGATCCGTTCTTACTTTCCCCTCTTTCGGGAACCACCATCCGTCCTCCCACCGTCCCAATTCTTGGAGTGTTCCCCTATATCAGTCCGGACCTAAAAGGTAGTCGTGATGAACTGTAGACTCCTATGAAACTAGTCTGTAGGTATTTACCGGAGAGGTTAAGTCCTCAACAAAGTGGACCACTGACCATTTTTATCAAACGGGGGTTCTCTCTCAAAATTTCGTAGAAGATAGTCCTGACGTCATCGACGTTCTAAAGCTTCCATCTCTTTCTAGAGAATGGTTACTACCTCATCCTATGAGTCCCTGGTGGTCTTTGACCACCCCTTTATAAACAGGTAGGGTCGTTGTTTCTTCACGAGTCCACTTAGAAAAATATCAACAAAAAGAATATCGTGGTTTTACCATGTCCAAACCCTCCTCTTCCGAGACCTCATCCTCCAGTCCTGTCTCATCCATCGGGGATACAGTTGGTTCTTTAAGAGCCTGGATGGACGGTGTAGGACAACGTAGAACCGAGGTCGGGGTACTACCAACAGACACTGTCCGCCCGACCGACCTCGCTCGGTGAAGTCAGGACAACTTGGTAGCACTCCCTTCCGAACCGTGAACTGGAACTCCGAGAACCCAGGACTCCCGTCTCACGACGGGTTACAGGGTTGATTACCGTAAACATCGTTCGTCAAAATCCTCTGCACAGTGTCAAACCTGTTAGAAACCGGGTTACAGGGCGGACCCTAGTCCGTAAACGGAGTATGGAACAGTAAATTCCTGAGCTCCAAACGGTATCCCGACGGGACCTCGTCCCGGTCGTAGACCCGTACCGCACGGAGAAAGGAAAAGAGGAAAAGGACCCGGAACCACAGGAAGAGGACAAGAGACAATAATTTTCATAACCACTGACAGACCTGGTAGAGTAAATTTCTCAGTCGTCTCAGGACGTCAACGTCGACAACATCGAAATAGAACTACAGACTACGTGCAACCTTGTCATTAAACAGGAAATTTTAGTGTGAACATTCTCAGATTCAGGTCTGACCATTTGAAAACCTCCCGGAGAAAATCTGAAAGGTCTTTCCGTTACCCAAAGAGAAACCTGAGGACTCAATAACGACTCTGACCCATGTCAGGGTGTTACTTATCCGAAGGAAAATAAAGGTACCCACCTGAAGGAATCCTCATTCATAAAAACTTCGAATAGGATGGGTCATGACAACGTTGGACTCTCGACACGTAGAGACCCAGTCCCAAGTCTAGAGGTCCGTCCAACTCCTCACTGTCGGAGGACCTCTACCTTAGGACCCCGTCCAACTCCGTCCAACCGGAGAACTCTTAACTCAGGGACCCGTCCAACTCCGTACAACTGGAGGACCCTACCGACCTGACTCCACACAACTGGAGGACCCTACCGACCTGACCGCCCAAGGGTACGTCCTACTCCGTACTGTTGGATGGTCCCGGACCTAGGGATCCGTCCAGCTCCGTCCAACTGGAGGACCCTGAGGGTCCGACCTCAACCCACAGGGGTTCCAGAGGTCGTACTGATCACGACCTATCCTAATTCCCCGACATTAGAATTGAGTAACGACCAAACAGGTGACTCCTACCTTTATCTATGGTACTCCATTTCGTTAGGTTTGGACAAGGGACTCTGACCCTTCGACCACTTTATCGGTATTCGGAATAAGAGAATCCCGAAGGGACCACCACGTCTCCAAGTTCCAGACGGACGTTACAACCTCTGGACCCAAGCTAGGGACCCAGTCCTTCTAGGGGACCTCTTCCTTTACCGTTGGGTGAGGTCATAAGAACGGACCTCTTAGGGTACCTACCCCCTCGAACCACCCGATGTGAGATCATTCACCGAATTCTTGTATAACTATTCTCCGTTGTTTAGTCTACAAGGTATTTTCACCTCACCTCTAAACTAGGCCCCCATATAAACATTGAAATCCTCTTCCCACCATTACCAAACCCGGGTTTCTCGGAAGTCCCGATTGAGGGTTTCACCATTTGTAATAGGGACCTTCGGACGGGTTAACGCGAACTTCCCTACGGTGGTTGTCCACCTGAAGATCCTCCGTAACACACAGACAGAGGGCGGGATCGTCCAAGTGACTCTCTACGTGTACAACATCCTCCTTCTACTTCCGGACTTATAGATCTCCCTAACCTATAATGTGTCACAAAGGGAGGGTTTCCGGTCGATAGAAGACCAACAGGAAGACCTTCTAACATCTCCGTTGTAATACCCGGGTCTGTCCCGAGTCCTTTTCTCGTACTTTATCCTCGTTTCCCCCGTCCCGTGTTGAAAACTTTCTTACTGTATTGGGTTCCCGTATAATATTTGACTAATTCTACTGTCTGTTCAGTTTAAGTTGATTTGGAACTAAGAGTGTACGTTCGATTTACTGTGTGTGTCTCCACTGTCCTATCAAGGTCCCACGATAGTTTTCTGGTTCCTCACCGACCAAGGGGTTAACAACCTTACTAGGAGGGTGAGTAATCGTATACTTTAGTGGGTCGAAAGTTTTTGATTGGTATCGTGTAAGGGACCGGTGACGTGAGACACTACCGAGTACGGGACACCTCACACGAAGAAAAATTTAGACTTGTTTAGATGGAGAATGGATAGTGACACAGAGAGTGACTTAAGAAAAACGTTACTGTAGTTCTTGGGATAGAAGTAATCCAGGACTTTGGTCCGTGACACCGTCAGTCAGTGCTGGCTCACCGATTCGTATCGTGTCTCGGTGCACCCAAACTCAGGATTAGAATCCATTTGCCAAAGTTTGTGTTAAAAAGGGGAAGTCCTTTCTACTACTGTACCGGGTTATGAATCGTTCGTCGCCGTATCTACCTCTCTCCTCGACTTCCAACCCTCCTTTTTCGTCACCCTTTTTGTACGACTCCTTAGGGGAAATTTTGGACGGTCTTTTAGACGATTTATGAACTGGACACGAGTGTCAAAAGTAACCAGACTAAGAACCGTGTTTCTTCTAATTCCTGTCTTCTTGGGAGTGGGTGAACCCGTTGTCGATGATTCCGTGTCCTCTATCATCTCGGAAGTCCTGTGTGGACGGTCTCAGGGAGTTACGTGGGTCACGGCGAACGGACAAACGTCCCCCAAGTTCCTTTGTCCTTTACTCTCTAACATTTCCTTAATTCTAAAACGCTCGGTATACAGGAGGGTCGGTATCCCCACTCCTGGAGGATGGAATTGGTCTCCAGAAGGCCTTAGACTCTAACTCGGTACACTCGAAAGACGGTGTAAACAAAAACAACAGGACCGAAGGTCGTACGACCCGAAGAACAGTGAACGTAACGTGACCCAAAAGAAGCGTAAGTCGAAGGTGACACCCTCGAAAACTTCTTAACCAAAGACGACACGAACCGGTGGTGGAGTGTCCCCGGGTCGGCTCCAACAAAGTCGGTCCACTTTAGGCTCAGTGTTGTGTTCCATACAGACCCCACACATTAAAGGAACCAAGACAGAGAGACGTCGTTTCTAAACTTTGCAACCCGGTCACAATCTCGAACCAATGTCGAAACTCAAAATAAGTCGTTCGTTTCCTCTCATGTGGGAGTTCCGCACTCCCGTCCGACTGGGGTTTCCTTTCTGGAGTCAGGCAGAACCGAAGGAGGAAAATAGGTAAACAGAGGAGGGAGACGTAGACGAGATACATTTGACCCGGTCGGTCCTCCCGACAAACAAAGTGGACTCTAAGAGTGAGACCAGGAGTCTAAATGAAAACAAGGTAAAACCCCCCGCAAAAGGAAAGAAACGGAAAATCGGTGGTGGTAAAACCTAAGGGAAAAGGAGAAGATTGATGGATTGTATGTTATAAAGATTATATTTTACATGGTAAAGTTTTTGGTAAAATTTCATCTGTCTAGCCACCGTAATTGATGTAAGTCACAACACGTTGGTAGTGTGATAGATACTTATAAAAGGTAGTGAGGCTTGTTTGAGTCATTGGTAATTCATTATAAAGGGGTAACAGAAGGGGTTCAGAGCCGATTAAAAATTAGATCAAAGACAAAGGTACTTAAACGGATAAGATCTCTAAAGTATTCACCTTAGTAAGTCATAAACAGGAAAACACTAACTGATTAAAGTGAATAGTATTACAAAATAAAATACATTTATGGTGTAACAAATAGATGGATAGAGAACTACCCGTAAACTTTATAAAGATGGAAAACTACGGGTATGACCGAAGTGGTCACCGAGTCTCCAATTTCGTAGACGGACCTTACGCCCTCTGTGCCCAAGTCAGGGACCCAACCCTTCTAGGGGACCTCTTCCTTTACCGTTTGGTGAGGTCATGAGAACGGACCTCTTAGGGTACCTCCCTCCTCGGACCATCCGAGGATCAGGTACCCCAGCGTTTCTCAGTCTGTACTGACCCGCTGAAGTGAGTGAAGTGAAACTACGGGTATTAGTGTCTTCGTTATCGTTTTCAATGGGTGTTTCTTGTGTCCCCTACTCCTTAATTGTTATTCCTTTGTTACTTGTATTGACAACTACGTTGTCAGTGTAAAACTTGTCACAAAAGATTATAACGTCTCATGACTGGTTTTATATACTTACGGACCATCATGTGGTAATCCCTTGAAGTGTGAAGAACCGTCACAGAGTCTTGACCACATTGTAGTCAAAGAATAACTTCTTCTTTATAGGCACCAAACTTACTTCCGGACCCTTGTTTACTAAAGGACACTACTACATTATAATTATAATATGTGTTTTTCACCTTTAAGGTAAATTTTCCACCCAAATAACGAATCTTTTGACAGAATAAATATAGAACTGTCTCCCAAAGGTATATAAAATATATAAGAACATTGGTTTTGAGACATTCCAAAAATAGATGTATGAGTGACAAAAGTTTTAGACGGTTTACTGTAAAAGGGTTGAAAACGGAACAAAGAAATAGGGTCATCAGTTCTCAGAGTCATTGCTATTGGTATTGGGACCCTGGTATTGAACTGTTTACAAGAAGAAGATGTAATGTTATACCACACTATATCCTCAGTATTGAACGGTTTAAAACCTCCGGATTCAGGACCCACAAGTAACCTTCTTGACTACGATTTCGACTTTGAGGTTATGAAACCGGTGAAGTATGCTTCTCAACTGAGTAACCTTTTCTGGGACTACGACCCTCCCTAACCCCCGTCCTCTTCCCTGCTGTCTCCTACTCTACCGACCTACCGTAGTGGTTGAGCTACCTGTACTCAAACTCATTTGAGACTCTCAAATACTACCTGTCTCTCCGGACCGCACGACACTAAGTACCCCAACGTCTCTCAATCTGTACTGACTCGTTGACTTGACTTGACTTTCGAAGGACGTGAACCTTTGTAGGTATATATGATGAATACTACATGTTTTACATATCCTCGTGATGTTTTTTGAACCTGAGTCACGAACACTCTTTTCCTGATTTTATAAGAGATTTCTTATCTAAGTGACCTAAAGTATACATTTTATCTATCGGTTACCTTTAAACGACATACCGAGTCCTTAAAGAGTGGTGTCCGAAAAGGGTGGTGTTAGAGGAGGGAGTGTAGGGGAGCTAGACAGAGAGACGTCAGTTGTCGTCGGGAGCGGGACCCTAACGAGGTGTTAGGGATTTGAGGTCGAGGGTCGACGACATGGAAGGTCCCCTGGACGCAGGGACAGGTCCCAAACATACCGACGGTGTTCCTGACAGACTAAGAGTAAGGTAAATCCGACGTTGTCTAGTCGACAAAGTGAGAGTCGGAATTCACAGAGAGGAGACTGAGTCCATTAACAGGGCTATACCCTTAGTCTGGGGACGAAGTCAAGGGGGTGGTCGGCTCCCGTCCAGGTCAGGAGGATTCTGAGGACAAAAGAGGGGATCAAGGAAGTAAGATGACTCAAAACGGACCAAGACATATAAGAAAAGGCGACCAGTCCATTAGGACAGGCGAGAGTCGACCACAAGACGTGCGTGAAGACACAGACTTCCATGTAAGGACTACATAGACGTGTCTCTCCACATGAGGTGCAGGTGGATGAGGAGACGGTAGAACAAGAGAGGAGAGAGTCCTATAAAATTTACTGTGAAAAAATTACCATAAAGGTTCGGTTCCTTTACACGGAAACCAAAATCAGATAACTGATAAGAATTATCGCACAAAAGTAGTATAACCTAACCCGGTTAGTCCTTATGACGTTAACCAGAAACAATCACTGAAAAGTTTGATTGAAATTTTTTTTCCAATTCTTATGACTCTTTTTTAATCTGGTATTCGTCGAGGTTTATGGTAGTGTTCTTTGTTAGACTTTTTTTACAGGACTTCTACATACGAAATCGACGTCTATCCTGTGTGTAGGGATAATAATAACTTTGACGTGAAACATTGTGTCACATCGGATCGTCTATGTTACGGAGTCACCCAAAAGTCAAATGACTTCAGAGACTTGACCTTTGTTTACGTATTCTTTACACTCGTCTTTTCAGTTTTCTTTTGGGATATGTTTACTGTTCTAATTAGTACCGATACTATAGTTCTAACAGTAAGGTCTTCCGGTATTTTGGGTACTCCGAGTATTAGTGTCTTCGTTATCGTTTTCAATGAGTGTTTCTTGTGTCCCCTACTCCTTAATTGTTATTCCTTTGTTACTTGTATTGACAACTACGTTGTCAGTGTAAAACTTGTCACAAAGATTATAACGTCTTATGACTAGTTTTATATACTTACGGACCAACATATGGTAATCCCCTTGAAGTGTGAAGAACCGGTACAGAGTCTTGACCATATTGTAGTCAAAGAATAACTTCTTCTTTATAGGTACCAAACTTACTTCCGGACCCTTGTTTACTAAAGGACACTACTACATTATAATTACAATATGGTTTTTTTTACCTTTAAGGTAAATTTTTCACCCAAATAACGAATCTTTTGACAGAATAAATATAGAACTGCCTCCCAAAGGTATATAAAATATATAAGAACACTGGTTTTGAGACATTCCAAAAATAGATGTATGAGTGACAAAAGTTTTAGACGGTTTACTGTAAAAGGGTTGAAAACGGAACAAAGAAATACGGTCATCAGTTCTCAGAGTCATTACTATTGGTATTGGGACCCTGGTATTGAACTGTTTACAAGAAGAAGATGTAATGTTATACCACACTATATCCTCAGTATTGAACGGTTTAAAACCTCCGGATTTCGAAGGATATGAACCTTCGTAGGTATATATGATGAATACTACATGTTTTACATATCCTCGTGATGTTTTTTCAATCTGAGTCACGAACACTCTTTTCCTATGTAAGAGATTTCTTATGTAAGTGACCTAAGGTATACATTTTATCTATCGGTTGCCCTTAAACGACACACAGAGTCCTTTGAGTTTATCCCCGAGATATAGTTGGATCTTCCCACCCTACACCTCCCTCTACCCTCTCTCCAAGTTTTTCCTCCCCTATATACATATGGGTACCGACTAAGTACAACTCCAAACTGTCTTTTGTTGTTTTAAGACATTTCGTTAATAGGAAGTTATTTTTTTATTTAATTTTTTTCCTATCTGAGTAACCTACCTATAGTCGAAATACAAGTAGAACCTCTTTTAATGTACCCTCCGTCTTCCTGGAAAAATTAGTCCTTGCAAAAACCAGTCCTCAAAGGACGAAGAAGTCGGTCACACCTGTCTGACGAAGAGAAAATAGTAGGTACCGGTATTTACGAGGTCTTGTCCGCTTCAATACTTTTATTGTTTTCTCGTCCCAACAAGGATATATTTACGTTTTCATACCATGTCTGGGCTTTCTCCAGTATTAAGGACATATCTTCCGGTCGTGTAACCACTACCACCACTGACAGTAGCTATGACGGTGAAAACTTATCTGTAACCTGTAGACGAGTGAATACGATAGGTACAGTAGTTGGGGTTGTGGACAATCTCTTTCTTTGTGTCAGAGACATGCAAAAATTGTAGGTAATTTTTGATTGTTCTAGTTGAGTTTAGCAAAAGGAACGGACAGAGAGTTCCAAAGTGACTAGAACGTCACACGAACACACTTACTTACTTACTGTACAGGACTCGTTTCGTTCACTACTCGGGACGAGACCCCAAAACGTCACGGAACTTTACTGACTTCCGTCTGGGGGTTTACCCTCGGAACAACCCCAAATATATGGCTGGAGGGTTACCGTTCTCTGTGGGTTGTAGGGACGTTCCCGTCGTCGGTCTTTACCCGCTTCGCACACCTGACTTGAAAGAAAAGAGCCAGTGGAAAAGGACCAGAGACTGGTAAGGTATTAACGAACCCCTTAATCTTGATGATTGGATTAGACAACCTAGTATTTGAAAGTTCCCTGAACACTAGGTACGACAATGAGACATGAAAATGAATCTGGAGTTTGATATACCTACCTTCACGGATCGGAACGATCCTCGACTTTCAATGTTCTCGCACAAACCCTCACTCCACCGCGAGATCAAGGTCCTTGCAGAGAGTCCGATCTCCGGTAAGAGAACCGACCGACGGAGTCCCGGGTCCCAGGATTTTCATTCAGAAACAGTACCGACACGGAGACTAGATACACCCAGTGTCGTAACGACCACTGGTACTCCAAAAACGTCTGTGTCTAACCATTAACGTCCTAGACCAGTCTAACCTTCATCCCACCCAAAGAAGGAAACCATCCCGATCGAGAATCGTCTGACTTCTTTAGAGAGGTTACCGAACAGAGAATTGAGGGATCTATAAGGAAAACACTTTAGTGACCCTTATTTGACCTTCCTAACCGGGATCATCGAACTCCTGTCTTTATTGAAAAAGGAGCGACCGCTAGGAGGTACGGGAGAAAACGAGAGTGTATATGACCACACCGTTGTGAGTCTTCTCTGTAGAACCCAGAAAACAAGTAGAGAAATATTGAGCTGTGAAGGTGACAGTAGTCCTGAGATGAGCCCTTACACGCGTCCGTGTACCTTGTAACCACGAAGGGGATCATCAGGACGGAACCCTTTGTAAGGTCCTTTCGATGAGACGAGGTGGGACCCACCGTAGTCTCCTCCTCACTTTTAGTCTGTTTCCGGAATTACCACTCCTTTACCTGCAGTTATACTCTACGGTAGTCCAGATGGGGACCACGTAGAGGTGGGGCGTATTCACCATCTTGACCCTCCATACTCATTCCGTGGACACAGTCATTGCCTGTCTGATTCAGACTCGTACCTTCCTTTCGAAGCCACCTTTCAGACGGATGTGGGGGTTGATCTCGTCCCTCCCTGCGGAGGTCACCTTTCTTCGGTACCGACACCTACGGTGTAAAAAGAGAAAATGTCTACCCTCGATCTTCAAGGTCTTAGTGAAGAAATTTTATATAAGATTTTTTGACCCTGTTCAAACTAGGGGTCTCAAATTTTTTTCTGTGCGGACTAGAAAAAGACACTATGACTTACTGGTACCATAGGAAACCTTCTACCCCTTGTGACCGGTCAACTTACCAGAGTTAATATTATGACAAAATGTTAATCTAGTCAGGACCTCTTTTCTCTTTACCCATCTTTACGGTATACACAACGAGGAATAGAGAGGTGTCCCGTACGGTCTGAATACAGGATTCCCACGTCTAAACCCACGCTGTGGAAGTCGACGGAGGACAAGAGAATGAAACGGGGACATAGACCCCGAGGGTTGATTTGTCCGATTCAGTACCACGGGAAGGTCTTGTCCAACGGAGTCAGAGTCATCTTTAAGTTTGTCAGGGTTAAGTATCTTCGGAAATGTCCTGATTGAAATACTCGAATGAACCTCACTATATTACATACAGAACCCTGTCTACGACTGAGGACTGGGCTCTTGAGCTCAAAACCCTCTTCGATGATGAAAACCTCTACTTACCGAACTCGTTCTCTGTTCCCCTTTCTCCCTTGTGTTTTCTCGGGAGAAGGGATGACTCTCCGTTCGTCAAGGGTGTTGTCTCGGTCTGACCCTGATATCGTACCGATTTTCCATCCTAGTCTTGGTAAAACGGTCCACATAAGAATTTCCTGAGTCCCCTTGCGTGTGATTCAGAAATTTGATACGATTCAACCGACTGTACCTTGTCCCTCTCTTCTTCTCTGATGTTCTCTGAGAGACGACTAGGGTTTTCATGTCTCTTTCCTTACTAAAGAATGAGTCAGTCGAGGTCTATAGACAGCATTCAATGTTTTTGTCCGCAAATCTGGTTTAGCCAGAAGTTTTTTGACAATGTCGACCGAGTCTACCATATAATACCATTTCTTATACTCCTCCTTTTCTTATTTTTTTCTGGACCGTTTTCTGACTTCGGGGGTTTTACCGACAGTCTAGGAAAGACTTTACCGGACTCTTCACGGGTCTCATTGGATCCACTTTTCCCCACCTGAATAATAATACCACCTTTCCTCTCCGTAGAGTTCGTCCTAACGGGAGTCCGTAGATTAGACGTGGTACAGAAAGACCAGACATTCTGTTGGTGTGGACTCCTCTCTGACGGGAGATTCTGTATCCTGGGTCCCCAACCTGAGAGTTCCGTTAATCCCGACTTTCACGAACCCTCAGGGGTGTGTTCGAGGGTAGGATTAATATGGACACTTTGGGACCCATAATTATTGACACCCCCGGGTTAGTCAGCTGAAAGAAAACCTGTGACCCTGTTTAAAGAGACACGAGTGACTTCGGGGACCGGACGAAAGGAGACACGACAAAAGAGTCCTTAAAGACTAACACGACCTCAGAGGGGGTGGGGAAGATCCCTCCCTATATGACTTGTACCAGGTCCGAAGACAAAAGTGTTTATACCTCGGACGAGAAAATCAACTTGTTTTACATTTAGGATCTCATACCCAACTACCTTTTTGACCCCCAACTCGTGTTTTACGACAAGGACAATAATAACAGTACACTCACATACAAGGAGCCAAGAAACAGAGCAGTGTTGTTTCTAAACCTCGCTGTCTGTAATCTCGGGAGCCGCGCAGTGTCGAGAGTCGAGAACCTGTTTGGCACAATATCGAGAATCCGTTTAGTCACAATGTCGAGATAAAATAAATCTTCTATCGTCCTCTTATGTAGGAGCTTCGTACTCCCGTACGGTTGGGTTTCTGAACTTCTCTTCTCTCACCTCTTCGCGCTCCCCCCCTCTCTTTCTCTCTCTCTCTCTCTCTCTCTCTCTCTCTCTCTCTCTCTCTCTCTCCCTCTCTCCCTCTTCGTGTACGTACTTCCTGTCCTTCTCTCTCGTTCCGAAACCGAGGAGGAAAATATACAAAAACGGAGGTGGACCCGGCCGGGATACGTTTAACCCGAATCGGTCCCCACGACAAGCAAGATGGACTTCAGAAGTGAGACCAGGAGTCTGGAAGGAAACTGGAAGGAACAAAAAATCGGTGGCGGTAAAACCTGAGGCAAAGGGATAAGATGGATGGATTGTAATAGTTCTAGTTTCTGGGAGTGAATAAAAGTGTAGTTTTCGTCATAGGTGATTTCGGAATGACATGACTGAAGAGTACTTCTTTCACCCTAGAATTTGAGATTTCAAGTCTCGTTGTTACCAGGTAGAATTTCGATGACATTGAATTTCTCACAGTTTTCAAGATCTTTATCTTATAGTGAAGGTGACTAGGACCTCTACGGTTAGAAGTCCTTTCCAACTTTTCCAATTACGACAAAAATTTTCTGTAGGTACATACGATTTAGTCCTTTGTGTTCTGTCAACCAAATTTCAAAATGAGTACCGAAATTACTTCCGAACTTGACGGGGATTCTTCCCCCCTGACACAGATACTGTCTGACAAGAACACGTGTCTATAACATTATCTAGGATTTTGGAATCTTAATTGATATACTGAGTCGAAAGTCGAAAAGTTGGAGGAACAGTCCCTTTCCGAAGCACACCACCCAAAGAGACGAAGTTCCTTTCCTGAAAGAAGTGGAGACACTTATGGAAGTGACTGTTGTTAACTTGTACTACGGACAAGAACTAGACTACTGTAACTTGTCAGGATTTTACCTGACTACATTGATACCTGTATTACATTGAATTAAAACTAATACAAAATTGAACCAAATTACCGATAAAACGGAATGTAGACATTGCCATTTTACCCCAAATAGAGATTGGTAGACTTTCGAAAATTCAATTTTTTCCAACAGGTCCGAGGATGCTCACGGTGTCGGAGGAGGTTGATAATGAACCCCGGGGACCTAGTCTCTGGGAATGATACTCCCAATCCCCTTATACAACGGAGTTGTTGAATCCCTACTGTGGGGAGTTGTCGTCCTTCATTAATACCTTACTTTTGCTGTCGGAAAAGGGAACCGTTGTACTAAGAGAATTCTCTTTTCCCCCTTACGCTCTCAGTCAAGGATCCATCCAACTATTCTTCAGGTCCCAGGGACTCCTCCTCCTTCCCCAGACCCCGAGAGTTCCTCTTTTCCTGTTTGTAAGAAAAGATGTAACGAAAGAGAATCACTTATATTGTTATATAGAACGAACTCCTGTACACAGAGGAATTGTTCTTGGAAGACTGATTAGGACATTAGAATTTACAAATAATACCCTCACCTAGACCATTCTAGAAAGGTAACAAGTAATATTAGAACAATTAAATTCTACATATAACACCCTCACCCAGACCTTTTTCATATATTCCGGAACTATTCTGATCGATCCCCCCGTGAGACGAAGGGAGAAGACTACAGATACAGTCTTCGAAAGAGACAGGGAAAAATACGAAATTATTTTGAGACGATGTGTTTTCGAGAACTCACTAGTCCGGACCAGGGACCAGGTGTTATTCGACTCAAAAGAAGTCTCTAGTGTTTAGGTTGTAGCAAGTGATTTTCGATAGTATCCTAATCGGACAAAAACAAAAAAAGGATAAGATACAGTGTGACTTTATTTGTATGAATAAGATAAAACACTCGTGGAAAGGTTATTTATCCTGTTTAAGGGTCTTTACATCAACCACCCAGTTTCCATGAGGTAAATTTTGTTCAGAAAACTAAACAACGTTTCAATATAAAATTTTGACATGGTTAAATGTTTAAAAGGAGTCGTCTTATACACAAGTAAACGTATGTTGGAAGGGGTTTGGAAGTCAGAACGATATTATAAGTAATTAGACTATTCTTTTCCACAGAGTGAAAACCAAATTGAACTTAGGGAAGTAATTAGTTTTCCAGTTTATAAAGAAAGAATATAAAACTTACTAATCATAAAACCTAAGACACACACACACTTTACGGACAAGTACAAGGACCAGACACAAAAAGGTAAACCCCATGATCTAAAAAGGTTGAGAATTTCCGTGCATTAAGGTAAACTAAAAGTAATAGAGGACTAAGAAGTAAAACCTAGACATCTCAGTGGATATACATTAATAAAACGGATGAGATTGTGTTATGGGAAGGAAATGGGTGGGGTGGGTGGGGAGGGGAGTGTATGCGTCACACGTCGGAGTGGGAAACAAAATGAGTGGATCTTATTCTTTACCACTTAAACGTTGATACTAGAGTATACCATTGTATTGTATGTTGTAGTCCGGTTTCGGTGAGTGGTGACGGTTCTGTCGTCTTTACTGAGGTTTCCGACACTGGGTGTAAAACAAAGCATATGTCAGTGTAGACATTTAAAGCTCCCTTTTCAGTACCTTTAACACTACCATCGAAGGTATAAGTTTAAGATCCTTAAGTATTGTAGAACTGAGTCTGTGGAGGAGTCTCGGGAGAATGCGCTATTAAGGGTATGGACAGACGACCTCTTGAAATTAAAGGTCCGTGGTCGGGTCTGGTAGACTTGTCTTCTTCCTCTCCCTCCTCCCCTGTCTTTTCAACCCTTAGACACGACAATGGTTTAATGTGACCAACTAAGAATACGTCGCTCGGTTCGTACTTAGGTGGGTGACTAGAAAGTGTTGGTGTTTCTATATGATTTCGTAACGTTTATCGATGAAGGTGAGACTAGAAGTTTCCTCTCACTTACCTTCGTTCGTTATACTTTCACGGGTGTAGATCCATAGAAGAGTGGATGAATACTCAGGTGAATCGGTATTTGTGTTAGGATTTATAGAGGACATACAGTTTCGAACAAATTATATATAACACCGATTGTTTTTCTTACTTGCGGAGGAAGATCTTCTAAAAGCACCAAGAGGAGACGATCTCTTCACACGAGATCTTTTCTCCGACACACACACACACGAGTCAACTAAGTCAGTACAGGTTGACAAACACTGGGATGCCTGACATCGGGTGATCCGAGGAGACAGGTACCCCCAGAGGTCCGTTTTATCACCTCATCCAACGGTACGGGAGGGAGATCCCCTAGAAGGGGTGGGTCCCTAGTTTGGGTGCAGAGGGTGTTACGTAACGTCCACCTTAGAAATGACAACTCGGTGGTCCCTTCGTGTTCTTTCCACCGATGATTGACGTTTTTTTTTTTTCATTGTACACGAGGTAAAACGTATTGTGCAGAATACGGACAAAGAACCAACCTGGTTGTTTTTACCCTTATATATATATGTTGTAAAATTTTTCTGACCTAAATTATGAAATTGAGGGGTTGTTGGTGTTGAAATGTAGAATTTTATAACTGTTGTTAGAGATCCAAAAACAAAATGATGTAACGATTGACGAAGTTTTGTTTACTGTCTATAGACGTAGATCTTTAAAAATCATCCTCTTCCTTTGAGTTAAACTAAACTTCTGATCGTTTCAGTCAATACCTTTTCCTCGATGACTAAGGGTTTCTCGTTCTTATATTGATTTCTGGAATATGGACGTCCGGTGTAATTTTATTGATTTGAAAGAAGAATAATTTTGTCGATACACACAGACATAAAGTGAAAAAGAGTTTGACGACCACGATAATCAATTTGAGTCCCGGGGTTTAGTCGTATGTGTGTGTGTGTGTGTGTGTAGTTTTGTTTTCCTGAAAAAAAATAATGTCTTTTTTTAAACTAATGTTGGTTATGAAAGACACCTGAAGGGATATCGATTTCGTTCTCTCAAGGTCTTTTTGTAGATAAAGACGAAATAACTGATACGGTTTCGGAAACTGACACACCTAGTGTTATGTGACACCTTTTAAGAATTTCTCTACCCTTATGGTCTGGTGGATTGGACGGAGAACTCTTTAGACATACGTCCAGTCCTTCGTTGTCCATCTTGACCTGTACCTTGTTGTCTGACCAAGGTTTATCCTTTTCCTCATGTAGTTCCGACATATAACAGTGGGACGAATAAATTGAAAATACGTCTCATGTAGTACTCTTTGCGATCTGACCCTCTTTGTGTTCGATCTTAGTTCTAACGGCTCTCTTTCTAGTTATTGGAGTCTATACGTCTACTGTGGTAGGAATACCGTCTTTCACTTCTCCTCGATTTTTCCGAGAACTACTTTCACTTTCTCCTCTCACTTTTTCAACCGAATTTTGAGTTGTAAGTCTTTTGCTTCTAGTACCGTAGACCAGGGTAGTGAAGTACCCTTTATCTACCCCTTTGTCATCTTTGTCACAGTCTGAAATAAAAAAACCCGAGGCTTTAGTGACCTCTACCACTGACGTCGGTACTTTAATTTTCCGCGAATGAGGAACCTTCTTTTCAATACTGGTTGGATCTATCGTATAACTTTTCGTTTCTGTAATGAAACGGGNTGGTCTGGTGGATTGGACGGAGAACTCTTTAGACATACGTCCAGTCCTTCGTTGTCCATCTTGACCTGTACCTTGTTGTCTGACCAAGGTTTATCCTTTTCCTCATACAGTTCCGACATATAACAGTGGGACGAATAAATTGAAAATACGTCTCATGTAGTACTCTTTGCGATCTGACCCTCTTTGTGTTCGACCTTAGTTCTAACGGCTCTCTTTCTAGTTATTGGAGTCTATACGTCTACTGTGGTGGGAATACCGTCTTTCACTTCTCCTCGATTTTTCCGAGAACTACTTTCACTTTCTCCTCTCACTTTTTCAACCGAATTTTGAGTTGTAAGTCTTTTGCTTCTAGTACCGTAGACCAGGGTAGTGAAGTACCCTTTATCTACCCCTTTGTCATCTTTGTCACAGTCTGAAATAAAAAAACCCGAGGCTTTAGTGACCTCTACCACTGACGTCGGTACTTTAATTTTCCGCGAATGAGGAACCTTCTTTTCAATAGTGGTTGGATCTATCGTATAACTTTTCGTCTCTGTAATGAAACGGGTGATTCCAGGCAGATCAGTTGCGATACCAAAAAGGACACCAGTACATACCTACACTCTCAACCTGACACTTCTTCCGACTCGGGCTTCTTAACTACGAAAACTTGACACCACAACCTCTTCTGAGAACTCTCAGGTAACCTGACGTCCCTCTAGGTTGGTCAGGTAAGACTTCCTCTAGTTGGGACCCTAAACAAACCTTCCTTACTACGATTTCGACTTCGAGGTCATGAAAAAGTTGGAGTACGCTTCACAACTGAGTAACCTTTTCTGAGACTACGACCCTCCCTAACCCCCGTCCTCCTCTTCCCCTGCCGTCTCCTACTCTACCGACCTACCGTAGTGCCTGAGCTACCTGCACTCAGACTCACTTGAGACCCTCTACCATTACCTGTCCCTCCGGATCGCACGACGCTAAGTACCCCAATGTTTCTCGACCTGTGCTCACTCACTGACTTGACTTGACTCGACTTCTACCCTTTCTTAGACGGAAGTTACGTCCTCTAGACCCAAACTAGGGACCCAGTCCTTCTAGGGGACTTTTTCCTTTACCGTTAGGTGAGGTCATAAGAACGGACCTCTTAGGATACCTGTCTCTCCGGACCGCACATGTCTGGTACCCCAGTGTTTCTCAGTCTGTACTAATTCACTGATTGTGTGTGTTTGTGTGTTATGTAAAAATTTCGTTGTCATAACCAATTGTCCTCAAATTCTATTTTCATTGTGTCTATAAGAACGGACCTCTTAGGGTACCTACCTCCTCGGACCACCCGATATCAGGTACCCCAGTGTTTCTGACTCACTGAATTGATTGATTTGGAATTTTAGTCTTTCTAATTGTCCTATTTTCGATGTATTCTGTACAAATCGGGATAATACAGAAAGTCCAAAGACCTAACCACCATATTTAAAAAGTCTCCTACTCCCCTCACTTCATATAATAACCGATCTCTATAAACTGAAACTGATCGACGACACAACTAAGAGGGATTTACTGGAAATAAAATTATTAGTTATCCGTTACCTTCCTTTCTATACTTACATCTTGTGATCACTTGTGTGAACGTCTAAAAGATCAGGGGTTCTTCCTGAAACCAATTTGTCAAATAGTCTTACTGAAGCCTTTCAGAATCTTGAAATCTAAGGACGTCAGGACCTTGTGTCGAGACGTCTGAGACTAGATGTCAAACATCTCTCCAACGTCTTAGGTACACAGATCTTTACAGAAGTACACTAACGTCACGAGTCCGACTGAAACCCGTAGTGACCGTCGTTTTACTGGTTAGTTTTGTCGAGTGATAATTTTTGTCTTTGATGTGTAATTTCTTTCGCATTTAGTCCTCAAGGGCCCACCAGGTTACCAATCCTGTGGAGTCACGAAAGTGAAGACCCCGGACCCAAACCGGGGGGTTTTCCGTAGTTACCTACTTTACTTCCTATTATTCGATATTAAATATGTCTTATAATTTATGGGTTTGTTATCTTCATTCAGGAAGGAACAGTCGTTAATAAAATTTAGATTTGTCTAATTTGAAAGACTAGTTTTCCTATATAAAAGTCTTACCTATTTTGTCGTACTAAGTTGATATATGAATGTTCTATAAGGGAAATCTCGGTTTCTGTGGTTTCTGTATTTTCTGTATTTTTCTGACTTTCAATTCTCCTGACTTTTTCTATGAGGTATGTTTATCATTGGTTTTCTCTGATCCTCACGGACATAACTATTGTCTGTTGTATCTGATAAAGTTTTTGACAATCTTCAAAACTCTGTATTCCCGTAATATATAAATATTTACCCGGTTAATTAGTTCTTCTATATTTTTAATATTTGTATTTTCCTGAAGTATTGTCTCTAGGTTATATATACTTCGTTTATAATTGTCATAATATCTCTCTTTATATATCGAGAAGTTATTATCAACCCTTTAAGTTATGTAGTGAAAGTTATTACCTCTTTTGTAGATCCGTCCATTAGATATTCCTTTTCCTTTTGTATGTTTTACGGTATTTTGAATACTCTACATCACTGTGGTCACGGGTCTCCGTTTAAATATGATGTAATGTTTTTTGTCTTTTTTAGAGTTTGGTAGAACACCCAAATCTGTGGAACACCTTGGTCTTTTTCGTCTCTTCCGGTTTGTGTTTTGATTACCTTCCTTATTTTGTTCTTGTCACTATTTATTTTAACTCTTATCTTTTGGTTATCTCTTTTGGTTGTTTCGGTTTTCAACCAATAGATTTTTTAGTTGTTTTAACTTTCTGTAAATAGATCTCACTACTTCCCCTTTTTTCTACGTTTATTGATTTAGTCTGTACACTTACCCCTAAAGGGATGACTTAAATGTCTTTATCTTTCCTAAATTCTCTAATGGTATTCGTTGGATACGGTTCTTTGACCTATTGTATCTATTTTATGTTTTTAAGGATCTTTATGTGTTTCTGTATGTGACTGAGTTCTACTTTGAGAGTTATCTTGTACATTGTTCATTTATCAGTTTTAACCTAACTACCGAAGTGATCACTTAAAACAGTTTATACATTTCTTCTTAATTATGGTTAAGAAAAGTTTGGGAAGGTTTTTTGACTTTCCTTCCCTTGTGAAGGATTGAGAAAACTACTCCGGTACTAATGTGACTATCGTTACGGTCTGATTCTGTAGTGTTCCTTCGCTGTCTATTATGGAGAGTAATTATATCTATGTTTTTAGAAGTTGTTTTAAGATCGTTTGTGTTAAGTTATTCGTATAATTTTCCTCATATGCAGTACTGGTATACCCTAAATGGGGTCCTTACTTTCTCACCAAGTTGTACTCTCGTAGTTAGTTACATTATGTCGTGTGATTGTCTTTTTCCTATTTTTGGTATACTTAGAGAGTTTTCCATGTCTGTTCCGTGAACTGTTTTGAGTTACAGAAAAGTACTATTTTTGAGAGTTTTTGTTCCTTACCTTCCTTTCCAGGAGTTTTAATATTTCCGTTAATACTTTTGACATACCGATTACAATATGAGTTACCACGTTTTTTTCTTTCGAAAGAGAGATTCTAGTCCTTGTTCTATTCCTACGGGTGAAAGTAACCACCATAAGTTTCTACACTACAAGTACACATCTCAGAAGAGAACACAACAACCTTTTCCCACAAACGATACTGGTGACGCAAGAGACCCGTTAATCGGAAACTGTTATCTCGAAAACGACATATGTCAGTCGTTTTTGTTCTGACCCTCGACTGACACCGAGTCTAGTACTTGAGGAATAACGTTTAAATCTGAATTTAACTTCTTTCATCCTTTTGGTGATCTGGTAAGTCCATACTGGAGTTAGTTTGGGGAATACTAATATTCACCTTCACTCTTTATCTAACTTCCCTAATCTGGACTATCTGTCATGGACTTCTTGATACCTGTCTCCAAACACTGTGACATGTCCTCTGTCCCTAGTTCTGGTACGGGTTCTTATTTTCTTTACGTTTTTTCGTTTTACCGACAGACTCCTTCGGAATGTTTATCGACACTTTTCTTCTCTTCACTTTTCTTCTCTTTTGTTTTTTATATGGGTAAACTTACGTCTCAAGGTTTCTTATCGTTCCTCTTTATTTTTTCGGAAGGAGTCGTTAGTCACATTTCTTTATCTCCCTTTGTTATCTTACCCTTTCTGATCTAGAGAAGCTTTTTTAATCTCTATCGTTCCCTTGTAAAGTACGTTTCTACCCGTGTTATTTCCTACCTTTACCATACCTGGATTGTCTTCCTCTTCTATAATTCTTCTCCATCGTTCTTATGTGTCTTCTTGATATGTTTTTTCTAGGAGTATTGGGTCTATTAGTGCTACCACATTAGTGAGTGGATCTCGGTCCGTAGGACCTTACACTTCAGTTCACCCGGAATCCTTCGTAGTAATTCTGGTTTCGATTACCTCAACTACCTTAAGGTCAACTCGAGAAAGTTTAGGATTTTCTACTACGACACTTTCACAACGTGAGTTACACGGTCGTTTAAACCTTGTGAATCCTGACCTTTTCCAGTCAAAAGTAAGGTTAGGGTTTCTTTCCGTTACTGTTTCTTACGAGTTTGATGACGTGTTAACGTGAGTAGAGTGTACGATCGTTTCATTTCGAGTTTTAAGAGGTTCGGTCGGAAGTTGTCTTACACTTGGTACTTGAAGGTATACAAGTTCGACCTAAATCTTTTCCGTCTCCTCGGTCTGTAGTTTAACGGTTGTAGGTGACCTAGTAGCTTTTTCCTTCACTCAAGGTCTTTTTATAGATAAAGACGAAATAACTGATACGGTTTCGGAAACTGACACACCTAGTGGTGTTTGACACCTTTTAAGAATTTCTCCACCCTTTGGTCTGGTGGATTGAACGGAGAACTCTTTAGACATACGTCCAGTCCTTCGTTGTCAATCTTGACCTGTACCTTATCGTCTAACCAAGGTTTATCCTTTTCCTCATGTAGTTCCGACATATAACAGTGGAACGAATAAATTGAATTTACGTCTCGTGTACTTCTCTTCATGACCCGAACTACTTCGTGTTCGACTTTGGTTCTGACGACCCTCTTTATAGTTATTGGAGTCTATACGTCTACTATGGTGGGAATACCGTCTTTTACTTCTTTTTGATTTCTCGGAGAACTACTTTCACTTTCTCCTCTCGCTTTTTCAACCGAATTTCGAGTTGTAAGTCTTTTGCTTCTAGTACCGTAGACCAGGGTAGTGAAGTACCGTTCATCTACCCGTTTGTCACCTTTGTCACCGTCTGAAATAAAACCCCCCGAGGTTTTAGTAACGTCTACCACTGATGTGGGTACTCTAATTTTCTGCGAACGAGGAACCTTCTTTGCAATACTGGTTGGATTTGTCGTATAATTTTTCGTCTCTATAATCAAACGGTTGTTTGCAGACAGATCAGTTCCGACACCAAAAAGGTCACCAGTACATACCTACACTCTCAACCTGATATTTCGACCCACGGTTTCTTAACTACGAAAACTTGATACCACAACCTCTACCGAGAACTCTCAGGGAACCTGACGTTCCTCTAGGTTAGTCAGGTAGAATGTCCTTTAGTCAGGACTTATAAGTAACCTTCCTGACTATAACTTCGACTTTGAGGTTACTTCTCGACTGAGTAAACTCTTCTGGGACTACGACCCTTTCTAACTTCCGTCCTTCTCTTCCCCTACTGTCTCCCACTCTACCAACCTACCGTAGTGACTGAGTTACCTGTACTCAAACTGATTTAAGACCTTCAACCACTAAATGTCCCTCCGGACCGTACGACGTCAGGTTCCCCAATGTTTCTCAGACTGTACTAACGTACTGATTTGACTAATTTATATTTTTCACGTTAAAATAACCTTTTTGGTGAAAAATAATCTGAATGATTTAATTCTACGTAGATAAAGAATTTTATCTAAAGTTCGGAGTGGTTGTAATAAGAGTAAAATGTAAATAACAACAATGTCAATATCCTGTGTGATACTTTAGAAAAAATACTTTTACTTGTACTTTTACTTTACTTGAGATAGTATCGTTACAGGTAATGACTCGAAGGAGACTATCCCACTAAATAGGAGTTGTACTAAAAATTACTAGATTAAAGACTCCGAGTTAATCCGACAGGTAGTTAAAAGTACTTTCGTTTCATAATCTTTAGTAGACTCAACGTTTTTCTAAATTATGATTTACTTATCTGAGTAATAAAAGAGTTTTTGTCGTGAGGCAGACCGTGGACTCTTTAGACACCCGGGACCTCTTTGAGTAGTGTCATTCGTCTCCCTCTCTCCGTCCAGAGTGGAAATACCTCTCCAGAAACATCTTTCGCTCTGGGAGGTGGGGTGACCCTGGCGAGTGGTGGAGAGTCGGGAACCGTCTCGTTGGAGACCTTTCACCCGTGTCCGTCCGACCTCTAGAAGTTAAAGAAAAATTAGGTACATGACTACATTTGAATCGTTCGTAAGTGTATCGTGATTCGTACACCCCCGGGTTGACACTTCCGATGGGTGAACTTTTTGCAAATCCTTTTCGAGGAAAAATAAAGGGGGAGAGTCTCTAAACGTTAGTTTGATCTTATAATTTTAGATTTCTTTCGACAAAATGAAATAGTATCTTAAAGACTTTGGTCAAACGAGGGGGTGGGGTTAGAAAAGAGGGCTTCTTATGTGTCAACATATCTTTCTCTGAAATTCAGGAGACGAGACCAGGGGTCTCGAGGTTTGACTCAGAGGACACTCAAGTATACATCGGACTGGACAAGTACTGTTGATGTCCGGAGAGATCAGAAGTCCCCTGGACTCTAACCAACCAAAAGTACCTGACAATGGACGATCCCGACTATATGAGAAACGGGGTCGGAAGGATGAGTGTAATAGGTAAAAATCTACCTGCAAAACCATGTTGTCCTTCCACAGACACGATGACTGTACCCCCGTTGTGGGTAACGTCGGTACTTGAACTTCGGAATACTAGTCGAGAGTTTATTGGTGGTCACCTACCAGTCAAACCACGGAGGGATTCGACAGAAAGACCCGGGGTACCAGGTACTGCCACATCCGGTTCAGTTCTCTCCTGATACAAATCTCCGTCTCATGTTAATTTTAGGTTTGTATATACTCACCATACACACACACTCTTTCTCTGACACAGAGTATTTTACTGACGAAAAACAATGTAGGTCTCGGTGCACCTAACATTAGTAGACCAAACTTAACGGGTAGAAAAGTAACGGTTCGTGTTTCTCAACCGATGTAATAGTACTACTTCTACTCTTGTGTGTCAAGTTCATGGTGAAGATCCCTCTCTACAGGGGCTTCGACAAGTGATGTACCTTTCTCCCGGCCCAGGGGACTGAACCCAGTGTAAAACCTTGTAGCGTCCGTATACGAGATTCTGTGGTGGTGACTGTTATGTACTCTTGTTCAGGGACTATCGGAAAGGAGGTCCTTCTGAGATCCTGAAGTTCAATCTTTAGTCAGCTATACGATACGTGGTCACAACTTGTAAAACCAATCGTACCTCTAGGTCAGTGTGAGAGATGAGACTGACGTCGAGTCTTGAGTTTGTTTAGTCAGTATAGACGACCCTTTCTTCCAACCTCTCGCTCGACCACCTCGTAGAGACGAGAGCCTTGTGTCCTTGGCACTTCACACAGACGGACATGGAAATAAGACGTGTGACGGAAGTGAGTTGGGTCTTGCTCTCACGACCACTCTCGGTCTCCGGTTGGTGTACCTACTGACCAGGTCGGAGTTGGCCTTGACCGAACCGGGAACCCTTCGGACACAAGAACGGACACTTCGACGTTTTATTGACTACGTAAAAATATTCGGAGACGTTTGACTCCTCTTGTCTTTAGTTTTGTCGACCTTCTTTGTTCTATTCCGTAATTTTGATCAAAAACTAGAATTTTGGTGACCTCCAAAGGACCCTTTAATAGGAGGGTTTGAGGGTAAATACCCTTCTGTCCTCTCGTCTTTAGTTTACCAAACCAAACCACTTCCCCCTCTCGAGAGTCGTGAAGTCCAGTACTCAAGATCTACAATTCCAAGTCCCTTTGTACGGTCACTTCCCGGTCCTTTATTTGTGGTGTGCCGCTCCGGTACTCGTCCTATGAGATACACGAGTCACTTTTGAGGACCTGTTTAAACTGAATTTATAAAATAGAAATTACGAAACATCTTCCCGACCCCTTCCTCTCACCCCACTCCTTTTGTTTCATCGTTCTAATTTTAAAGAAAGTACATTACTCTATCCGTTTAATATCGATTTTTATTATTATACAGATTCGTATTTAGAACTCCTTATGTCGAGAAAAATAATTTATTCTTCATTGAAAATTAATCTGATTACAAGGAGGAAACCAAAGTTTATCAGTACTAAGAGAAGAAGAAGAAAAAAAAATTGACAAAATTTTAAAAATAAAAATGAAATAAAATGAAATGTTATGAGATAACCAAAACGGTATGTAACTGTACTTAGATGGTACCCACATGGACTCAAGGGTTTGTACTTGGGGGGAGGGTGGAGGGAGGGGTATGGTAGAGAGACCCAGTAGGGGTACGTGGTCGGGGTTCCTAGGACATAGGACGTAACTTGTTTGACCGTTAAGCAAAGAATGTACTATCATATGTACAAAGTTACGGTAAGAGGGTTTAGTAGGGTGGGAGAGGGAAAGGGAGTCTCAAGTTTTCAGACGAGATGTGTAGACACAGAGAAAACGACAGAGCGTATGTCCCAGTAGTAATGGTAGAAAGATTTAAGGTATATATACACAATCATATGACATAACCACAAAAAGAAAGACCGAATGAAGTGAGACATATTAGCCGAGGTCAAAGTAGGTAGAGTAATCTTGACTAAGTTTACATAAGAAAAATTACCGACTCATTATGAGGTAACAGATATACATGGTGTCGAAAGAATAGGTCAGTAGACGACTACCTGTAGATCCAACAAAGGTACAGGACCGATAATATTTGTCACGACGCTACTTGTAACCCCATGTACACAGAGAAAGATAAGACCAAAGGAGCCACACATACGGGTCGTCACCCTAACGACCCAGTATTCCGTCAAGATAAACGTTAAAAAATTCCTTAGAGGTGTGACAAGAGGTATCACCGACATGATCAAACGTAAGGGTGGTTGTCACATTCTCCCAAGGGAAAAGAGGTGTGGGAGAGGTCGTAAATAACGAACGTCTGAAAACCTAGCGTCGGTAAGACTGACCACACTTTACCATGGAGTAACACCTGAACTAAACGTAAAGAGATTATTACTCACCACAACTCGTAGAAAAGTACACAAACAATCGGTAGACATACAGAAGAACCCTCTTTACAGATAAATCAAGAAACCGGGTAAAAAACTAACCCAGCAAATAAAAAGACCTTAACTCGACGTATTCAACGAACATATAAAAACTCTAATCAACAAACAGTCAACGAAGTAAACGATAATAAAAGAGGGTAAGTCTTCCGACAGAAAAGTGGAACGAATATAAAAGGAAACAACACGTCTTCGAAAATTAAAATTAATCTAGGGTAAACAAATAAAAACGAAAATAAAGGTCTTAAGACTAAGAGAAGAATTTTACGATTAACAGATGTAGAAAGTACACAGAATACTGGCATTAAAATTGAAAAATTTCGTCGACCTGCTACATTTATACTTAGACACTTTTCGTCTTATATATACGTTATGATATATGTATATACATATATATGTGTTATTTATACAGTACAGTTCGAAAGGATAGTAAATGGTTGAATAATGTAAAAATATTTTTACCATGTTAATCGAAGTCTTGTGACTTTTTTGTTCCTCTATACAACGACTTGGTCTTTGAAGGCCGAAGAGTAGGAAATATTGAGGAGACTTCCATCAATCGTTCTAAGAAGAAAATTAGGGACCGGTACGAAACGGTGAGACGATAGAAATCACATCCAAATACCTACAAGTATTATAGGAACCAATTGTTGACAGTATCCTTCGTTTAAGACAAGTAAGTAGAGTTTATAGACCAAGTGAGGAGTAGTTAGTCCCGGGTTCGGTACAGGGTCAGGGAGGGTCTCAACAGGAGAGGACTGGTGTGATCACGTGTAGGTGGGTTGAAGGAGGATTTAAGGACGTTGTGAGAGAAACCATAGTGACTTTTAAGTTTTGAATGGTGGACTGTAACAGTAAATATATGTATCTGTATATTATATATTTTACGTCATACATTCTATATACATTTTATATTATATATTGTTAATATATCTCAGGAAACTTTATTTCTTAAGGTAACTTAACCAAAGTCTACTGAACCACATAAAAAGAACAGGAGACAAACATACTATAAGTAGACTTTAAGTTAATAATAATCTTGACGTTCTTTATCTCCTTATCCTAGAATGGAGGATCTCCAGGGTGCAGCCATGTACAAGGGACCAGAGTACGTGGAAACTCGGGAGGAGAGAGAAAGTAGAGGTTGAAAAATAAGAAAAATATCTAAAAACATGTTATAAAAGAGAAATGGAAAAATAAAACTTTATACAAAGTATTGAAGGTAAGAATGACATATTACAAAGAGTCTTCTGTTTCATGTGTGAGGGTGGGAGTGTGGTCGAGACACAAATCCTCGACAAATTGACCCAACAGAGACACAAACTGAATGTAAAAGTATAAAGTGTTATAATGGTGTACGGTCCGCTCCGTTTGTAAAAGGACAGACGAAGAGTAAAACTGGGTACAGTGGGATTTTACTTCGTTTTCTTTCCCAACGTCTGTCTGGTAACTTACGAAACAAATTCTACGACCGGAAAATATTAATGTAAAGTACTCGAGACCGGTCAGTAAACCGCGGAAGACGTCCTGTGTTTCTCGGTGTCCGACCTTTTAGTCTAGACTAAATTACTTATAGTTCCACCGGTGGTGTAAGGATCTTGGTGAGACTTATTTGACAAAGGACGACAGTTTTATTGATATGATGGGTTTCGTTAGATGTCAAAGCTACGTTAAAGATAGTTTAATGGTTACCGCAAAAAGTGTCTTGATCTTGTTTTTTAAAATGTCACACATACCTTTATGTTTTGTAGGACTTCTCGGTTTCGTTAGAACTCCTTCTTTTCGTCCTCGACTGTCTTAGTCCGAGGGACTCAAGCCTGATATGATGTTCGATGTCATTAGTTTTATGACCATGACTGTGTTTTGGGTTTTATATACCGTATCAAGTCACCTTGTCCTATCTTTCAAGCCTTTCTTTGGGTGTGTGTATACCAGTTAATAAGATCCTGTTTCCTTCGTTCTACTACGTTACCTCTTTTCTGTCGGAGGAGTTATTCGACTCTACTCTTTCGACCTGTCGATGTACATATTCTTACTTTAGTCTTGTGAGGGATTGTGGTAGGTGTTTTTATTTGAGATTTACCTAATTTCTGGATTTACATTCCTGTCTGTGATATTTTAAGAATCTCCTCTTGTATCCGTCTTGTGAGAGACGGTGTTTGGTGTCGTTGTATACAAACTGGGTGGAGAATCTCATTCCTTATACATTTGTTTTCATTACCCTGGATTAATTTGAATTTCCGAAAACGTTTCTATAGTATTTGTTCTGTCTTCTGTTAGTTGTCTTTCCCCCTGTTATAAAGGTTTACTACGTTGACTGTTCTCTAATGAGAGGTTTTATAAGTCCGAAAGGTCTTCAGTACATGTATACACTCTCAACCTGATATTTGATCTCACTCACGACTTCTTAACTACGAAAATATGAGACCACGACCTCTTCTGAGAACTCTCAGGGAACCTGTCGTTCCTCTTACTTGGTCAGTTAGAATTTTCTTTAGTTGGGACTTATAAGTAACCTTGCTGACTACGACTTCGAGATTATGAAACCTGTGACTACACTTCTCGGATGAATGACCTTTTCTGGGACTACGACACTTTCTGACTCCCTGTCTCCTCTTCCCCTACTGTCTCCTACTCTACCAAGTTGCCGTAGAAGTTGAACTACCGACACTAAGACTCGTTTGAGGTCCTGTACCACTTCCTGTCCCTTCGTCCCACACAACGTTAGGTACCCCAGCGTTTCTCAACCTGTACTGACTCGTTCCATTTTTATTGTTATTGTTATTGTACGTCTTCAAGTGTTTCTTTACACTGGTCTTCCCCACTGATGTTGACCCTCAACTATAGTCAGGCAAGTCAAGTCAGCGAGTCAGGATAGTCTGAGAAACGCTGGGGTACCCGACGTCGCACGGTCCGGTGGGACAGGTAGTGGTTGAGGACCTCGAATGAGTTTGAGTACAAGTAACTCAGTCACTACGGTAGGTTGGTAGAGTAGGAGACAGTAAAGGAAGAGGAGGACGGAAGTTACAAAGGGTCGTAGTTCCACAAAAGGTTACTCATTCAAGACGTGTAGCACACCGGTTTCATAACCCTCAAAGTCGAAGTCGTAGTCAGGAAGGTTACTTATAAGTCCCGACTAAATGAAATCCTAACTGACTAACCTAGAGGAACATCAGGTTCCCTGAGAGTTCTCAGAAGAGGTTGTGACGTCAAGTTTTCGAAGTTAAGAAGTCACGAGTGGAAAGAAACCTCTTCCGCTACCGTGGGGTCAGGTTCTGAGAACGGACCTTTTAGGGTACCTACATCCTCGGACCTTCCGACGTCAGGTACCCTAGCACTTCTCAGCCTCTGCTGACTCACTGGAGTGAAAGTGAAAAGTGAAAGTACGTATCCTCTTCCTTTACCGTTGGGTGAGGTCACAAGAACGGACCTCTTAGGGTCCCTGTCCCCTCGGACTACCCGACGGTAGACACCCCAACGTGTCTCAGCTTGTGCTGACTTCACTGAATCGTCATCGTCGAAAGAAATATCAAGTTGAGAGTGTAGGTATGTGCTGATGACCTTTTTGGTATCGAAACTGATTTACCGGGAAACAACCGTTTCATTAGAGAGACGAGAAATTATACTATTGATCCAAGCAGATCGAAAAGAAGGTTCCTCATTCGTAGAAAATTAAAATACCGACGTCAGTTGTAGATGTCTCTAAAACCTCGGGGTTTTCTATTTCAGAATGACAAAGGTAACAAAGGGGCAAATAAACGGTACTTCACTACCCTGGTCTACAACACTAGAATCAAAAGACTTACAACTCGAAATTCGGTTATAAAAGTGAGAGGAGAAAGTGAAAGTAGTCCTCCGAGAAATCAAAAAGAAGTAAAAGACAGTATTCCCACCACAGTAGACGTATGGACTCTAATAACTATAAAGAGGGTCGTTAGAACTAAGGTCGAACACGAAGTAGGTCGGACCGTAAAGTGTACTACATGAGACATAAATTCAATTTAAACGTACCACTGTTATATGTCGGAACTGCATGAGAAAAGGGCTACACCTTCGTCAGACAATAAGGTGTAGGTCAAGATTAACAACGAAGAACTGGCCGTATGTCTAAAAATCCTCCATCCAGTCCACCTGACCATAAGGGTAGAGAAATCCTTAAAAGGTCAAACAACACTAAGGGTGTCAGTTTCCGAAACCGCATCCGTTATTTCGTCTTCATCTACATAAAGACCTTGAACGAACGAAAAAACTATTAGGTTACCTACAACCGTTAAAGTAAAGACCAAGGAGACGGAAAAGATTTAGGTCGAACTTATAGACCTTCAAGTACCAAGTTCATGACAACTTCGGACCGAACCTCTTAAAACTCGTAATGAACGATCGCACACTCTACTCACGTTAACACGTCATCAAACTTGTAAGAAACCGTAACCGAAAGTGACCCTAACTTTACTTTTGACTGGAAAAGGTCAGGACACCGGTGACGACTCAACAGGTTTAAACGACCACATAACTCACGTCGTGAAAGTGTCGTAGTAGACAATCCTAAACTTTATCAAGTTGACGTTAAGGTAGTGGAGGTGATCGAAACAAGTATAACTACGAAGGATTCCGGGTGATCTAAAGTGTAGGTCCTACAGATCGAGATCCACTCACTAGTGTGATAGTACGAATAGACCCAATACTTCTAGAAAAAACATATCAAGAAGACATACAAGAACGGTGGAGAAGAATCATATAAGACGAAGAGAATCCAGGTATGGTAAAGAACGGCCCTCGGTCGCACTCCTTAGGGTGGGCACTGTTCCAGTACTCCTTCCTTCGGACTGTTTTGCGTTCCTGTACTAGTTCGAAGTCCCCAAGGGAGACCTTAAAGGACTCGTAGGTGGGGGGGTTTTATTCTTAGATGGACGAAAAGGTGAGAAGACTATAAGAGACCTTTTTCAGTTTAGTCCCAAAATCAGAAGACGTAAACTTTCCCTACAAAGTCAATTTGGGGGAGACTATTGAGAGATCGAACGGATTGTCCAAGGGGACCTAGAGAATGTCGAACACTTAACGAATGTCGGGGGGTTTGTGCTCTCCGTGTTTCGAATTTCTAGAATTTCTATGTCTCGGAAAAGATTTCTCGATTTTTAGCATAACCACTGCCCAAAAGTGATAACTGAGTTACTAACGGCGGTCCGGAGGTATAAGAAATAGAAAATCCGTGGACCCTCCTACAATTAGTTACATTTGACCTATACCTTTTTCTATATATTATCAAAACTACAATCGTTGTGATCTGAAAACTCAATTAAAGAAAAGAGAAACAATATATAGTGACGTGAGGAGAACACAGGAACGATACATTCTTACATTGAAATAAATCACGAAAGACTCTCACGTGGTCTGAAACCCTTCTAGTTGTGTTTATTCAGAATACCAACTGTTTGGGAATAGTCTTTTTTCCGACATTTTATAATTAACCGGGAAAACCGGTCTTCTACTACATTTAATGGATTCTGAACACATATGTTGATCCATACGTCTCTCTTTTAGGACCAAAACTATTCTAGACCCGACGATTGCGACGTATTGAAACACAATGGGTGACTAGAGATACATATTAGTTTTTCATATTTTCCGGGAGACTTGTTATCTCCTTCCCGTTCAGCGACCTGACCAAAGGGGGCACAGAGGATTAAAGACCGACTTAAGGGTAGACCCCGCACCTCCGAGTGGTACAATTAATGACCAGGGCCGAAAATTCTAGGTGCGCTCCCCCTCGGGTTCCGCCCCGTGGGGGGCTATAAGTTCTCCTGCGGCCACCGGATTGCATCTACCACGTTCGAGGAACAGACCTTGAAATAACCGAAGGGTGTATTTGGTTCAATAAGTCGGAAGAAAGAGGTGAATTAAAAGGATGATGTGATAAAGAGGGATTAGATTAGAATATAATTATTTATTTATTCAAAGAAGGAGCGGCTGAGGCAGATGGGAAACTTAAGGGACCTAGGTGGCCCCGACCTGGGGCCGTTAAAGACAGGAAATAACACGGGTAGAAACGTACTCTACAAGGAAAATATAGAGATTAAAAGAACTCTCTAGACATAAGAAAGGGTAAGATAACAAAAGAAGATAAAGAAACGTAACTAGTGACTCCTTCAGAAAGAATAGAGAGGAACGATAAGAAACCTTGAGACGTAAGTTTATCCATATAGAAAGGAAAAGAGGGAACGGAAATCGAAGAACAGAAAAGAGTCGATAAACATTCCGGAGGAGTCTGTTGGTAAAACGGAAAAACGTAAAGAAAAAGAACCCCGACATGCTACAGTGTTCGGAGATAGGTATTAGAAGTCCGTGAGACAGATAGTCTAGATTAGGAAACGTAGATAAACTGTGAAGATGATATATTAATATTCCATAAACTAAATCTAGTATGGACTTACCGACGTTTCTTACATTAGTTAGACTAAAGCCATCACTGGTAGACCACTACAGGTACACATCTCAGAAAAGAACACAACAACCTTCTCCCACAAACGATACTAGTGACGCAAGAGAACCAATTTGAGACAATCGGACACGGGACGAAGTAAACATGAGGTTCCGGTTTAAACGGACAATGGGGTACGTAGATTACTGAAAGATGAAAACGTAAGGTGAGGGGATATGACTTTTCCTGTAGAAAAAACCCATAAACATAATTGTGGGTCTAATAGATCTTAATAGATCTTCCAGAACATCCAGAAGTATCTTGACAAGTTGAAGTCGAAGAAGTCGTAATGACGTTAATGACCCTCAACTATATGATGAATTATTTACTGTCCCTCGTCCTCTTTTTCCGTAGAACATTTTTTGTCCACTAAACCCACTCCTCCCTATGAATACCCTCTTGTTTATGGTATATCCTTTCTATTTACCATGGAGTCCACCTGTATACCCTCTATTCCCTCAAAACACTTTTACAAACAGACCACGAAAAAGGTTTTACTTTTCAGAAAAGGGTTCTGAAAAAGGTTTTTCGTTTCGTTTTTATCTATCGATCTATCCATCTGTCCATTTCTTTTCCGCTTTAAGAATTCGTTTAGAATAAATAGGTACTCCTTGAAAGAGATTAAAATTGTGACAGAGGTTTTCATTTAGTTTTCAGTTAATTTTGACTGAGTTTACGTAAGGAAAAATATCGACTTATTATGTGTCGAAGAAATAGGTAAGTAGACAATTACCAGTAGATCCAATGAAGGTGACCTCTTCCGTTACCATTGGGTGAGGTCATGAGAACGGACCTTTTAGGGTACCTGTCTCTCGGACCATCCGACGTCAGGTACACCAGAGAATCTCGCTCTGTGTTGACTCGCTGAAGTGAAAGTGAAAAGTGAAAGTACGTAACCTCTTCCTGTACCGTTGGGTGAGGGCATAAGAACGGATGTCTTAGGGTCCCTGTCTCCTCGGACCACCCGACGGCAAATACCCCAACGTGTCTCACCCTGTGCTGTCTTCGCTGAATCGTCGTCGTTGTCGTCGTCGTCCAATGAAGGTACAGGATCGATAACATTTATCACGACGTTATTTGTGACCCCGTGTACACAGAAAAACCTTAAACGACATACTACGTCCCTTGAGTTTCGACCACGAAACACTGTTGGATCTCCCCACCTTTCCCCTCCCTTCACCCTCCCTCCAAGTTCTCCCTCCCCCGTACACGTATGGATACCGGCTAAGTTCATTTACATACCGTCTTTTGGTAGTGTTATAACATCTCATTAATAGGAGATTAATTTTGTTTTTTTTTTTTAAATTCAAGTAAGTAAATTTTCCGCTTTTGAGTCCGTTTGTAATAAATAGGTACTCCTTCCTGGATACTTAGACACGAATTTCAATGTATATCATTCAAAATACGGAGATATTTGTTAACATTATGTAGTTTTGTAACTACCATCGGTATTATAGTCATAGATTTAGAAACCAAATATATATCACTATTTTTCACCCTGTATGTTTTTTCGATAGTTAGTTGTAGTGATTTTTAATTACTGTTCAGACCGAGAAACCCACGACAAATTTGTCGACCATAATCCCGAGCCAGACTCAAACATTTCCCACAGGGACCTCTGAGTTTACCATTTCTTAGGTGGACGTTACGTGCACTAGGCTCAAACTAGGGTCCCAGACCTTCTAGGGGGACCTCTCCCTTACCGAGGGACGAGGTTATAAGGACGGACCTCTCAAGGTACCTGTCTCCTCGGACCACCCGATGTCAGGTACCCCAACGTTTGTCAGCCTGCACTAACATACTGATGTGATAACGAATCTTATACCTTTTGAGTCGTCACAACCAAAAATTTAGACGAATTTTCATTCAATCTACGTCTCCTTGTAGTGAATTTTACGATATATTTAAAAGTAGTATGTCTACATTATGTTTGTATGAAAGGAAATTATTTCTAAAAAGAGTAGAAGAAATTACCCTTTGTTACTTTACAGTACCTTTGTCAGGTCATCCCTTTGAAAATGCTAAATAGTAAGATTTAGTATTTAAAAAGGAAGTTTTAGACACATATGACACGAAAACAAAAGTTTTAAACCAGTAGTATGTGTAAACTGGGTAGACGTCTATGAACTCTATGACATTTCCGTAGTCTACGTTTAAGTCGTAGTTGACCTTTCTTTTCCTTTCTTAATATAAGAAATGGGTTTTATGAACTCAATTGATTCATAATCATTTTTGTTTTGTTTTGTTTTGTTGGCGGTTTTTGGACTCTGGAAAGGATCACAAGACCTTTTACTTTATATAGATATCTAGCGTACTGTATTTTATGTTCTAATGTTAAAATATTAGACGAGTACCAGCGTGTATACTGACTCATGGTCTCAAAGATCAAAAGAGTAGGAGGTAAGTAAATGAGTCATTGATACACGTTTCCACACGTATCACTGTTCGTGACCTTAATATTCTACTTCCACTGGGTCAGGTGGGACTTTCTACTTTACGTTTGACCTTTTTATTTGTCTGTCCATTAGAGGTATGTCTCAGTATTTATGTTTCTGTCTATATTTTCTACCGTGTTCCTTGTGAGTCTTCCCTGTCGGTCGAAACACAGTTATGACGGTCGAAAAACCACCTTCACTATATATACATCGATGGACTTCCTGTCCCTTTGCATGTTCTCTATCTCCCCTCTTCGTGTATGTTCCTGGTCTCTACTCCTTCGCGTGGACACCCTAGGATGTGTCAGACCGACCAATCTACGTCTCGACTCCCCGTCTCCTCCCACCATTTCTCTATTCCGGTTGAAGAAACCGTCCTGGGTTTAACTACACCCACAAACCCCGAAAAGGACTCTTATTTTATATTTGACCACTGTTTCAGTCACTGTCTTTAAAATTTCAGTGGGTGGGTCACCGTCGATGTGTTTACACTGACGAACTCAGACCTAAAGAATCGGAATTGGTGATGGTTGTGAACTCTTTAACTACTTGAGGTGCAAAAGACTCTTATCACAGTCCACATCCGTCTATCAAAGTGTCCCTACCTCCTTCATCTTCTTCCTATATTGGTCTTTATTTTTCTTTATGTATCTGGAAATCTCTAACAAAAAGTTCGATACCTTGTACTACTTATTTACTCCTTCTTCCTATAAAAAGTGATACTGACGAGTATGAAAGTGTAAAAAGTAATCGATACATATTCTTTTTTATGAATTATACGGTAGACAATAGGTTTGTCACCTATCTCTAGGGTAAATGACGAATGTCTCATAAAGTCTTTAGTTACAGATTTAAATTAAGCATACAAAACCGTTGTATGGAAAAGAATAAAGAGATCAATATGAGGACAGATTGAGGACGACGTAGACTTTATTCAGTTTATAATAAATACAAATTCTATTTACTCTATAATAGTATCCTTACTGTATTTTGAATGATTTACACTGAAACTTTATTATGAAAATCTCTGATCTGAATTGAAGTTCTAATGAAGTCATCTTTTTTTTTAGTGTATTTATTTTCTTTTACTTAAGGATGAATAAGACGAATATCTATTTTCTTGGTATATATACCTTACGATAAATCTAATTAGACTATTTTTCATGTTATTTATAGTCAGATATCATGTGTATTAAAGTCTCTTAATCCCTTACTGGGTATTAGGATCCTTACTGGGTGTCTTAATGATAGAAGAGGGCGTTGTCGAGGACGGGATTTATACACGAAGACTCTGGAAACTAAAAACCACTCCTAGCACAAGTTTACCTCCTTCAGACTTCAGTTTACAATTATTCCTCTTGTGTAGACACCAAAAGAAATGTAAAGAGGTAAATTGCTTTTCTGTCTTTCCACTCTTTCAATGTGTGTTCTTTGCTACATGGTCGTTCAAAGTTAAGACTTCTACAAATCGTTCTTCCTAAGAGAGTATTCACAATCAAAGACTTGATACAGAGTGTCTTCCCCTTCCAGGGTGTCCCCAGTGACGTCCCAACTCCTGGTCTCTTCAGTGTCGACGTCACGGAGCCGGTGAGAAATCGATTTTCCGAGATATGAGCCGAGACAAAATATATTGTGCCAAGGTGCGTCTTAAAAAAAAAAAAAAAAAAAAGTTTCTTTCCAACAAAAGAAACCCCTTTTTGTTTTGTTTTGTTTTGAAAAAAATTCCATACTCTTAGTAACTAAATCAGTTTCAAGGATTAAGATGTTTTCTTCATTGTTACAGGAAGAATGACTCAGGTCTCAGGATACGGTCGATAAAGGAGTCTAATTCCTTTTTTTTGTGTATCTAAAATTTGTTATTGTATCTATTTTACTTACACATTTTAGTACGATATATCAAGTTATTACGATCACCGTACTGTACTGAAAGATTCATTTACACAAAATTTACGTACTTGTTCTTATTTTAGTTATAGTTTAAGACTAAACATCGTTAACTATGTCAATTAAATCTTTCGTATTCATAAAAAATCTGTGTCCTGTCCCTTGAACTTCTTTAGAAATCAACTAGTTCGTCCGGTTTTGACTTCTCTAAGTTGGAATTTTCCTACAAACAAGTAAAAGAGATCTATTTTGGACCGAACGATTTTACTCAGTTCTTACTTAATAGGTTTAAAACCCAATAACTCCTGTTTTAAATTTTGTGTGTTGTCTAGAGACAAATGACAAATCGTATGAAGATAGGTTCGAGAGTAGTAGTCAACCATATATGTTTTTCATACGTACATTAGAGTTAATATTAGATTTAGACCAGTCTTTAACGTCAACTTGAAGTAAAGGAGTCGGACTTCAAAGTTCCCCTCCTGAATATGAGGATGGGAGGAATACTCTTCACTCCTCTAAATGGATTGTCCACTCAAGCCCTCTTCCTTGATGCTTCACGAACGAACCAAGACTTAGAGAAAAACTTTTCTACATACAAAGGTGTCGTGGCACTTGAACCCAGATGTCATCCGTCGGACGGGGCCCTGCCCCAGTTCGTAAACGAAGGAGGAGAATCCGGACGCACCCCTTCACAGACTGAACCATACTTCACAAACCTCCGGGCGACACTGACGTGTCGATTTTATACAGGAGGTCCAAGTTCCGAGAGTTCATGATTCTGGGTTGTATCGACGTCACGAAAGCTTCTTTGGAATCTGACGAGAAGATACTACCGTTCTTCGGTTTACTCTTTTGTCCAACGCTGACGTAAATTGTTTCCGATAAAAAGAGACGTAGTAGTTGTAGTACTTTTGTGGTGGTTTTGGTATTTTGGGTACACGTGACTGACTTTACCTATAAAATTAATATTACTGATATGTTACTTTTGATCAACGTTAAATTTCTGAGGGGTAGTAACGATAGAGTCAGTAGTAAGTAAGTCCACTACAGTTTTGTCTCTGTTTTCACTCGAAGTAAATGTTAAAAATTTATAAACTAAATTGATGTTTGAATCTTTGTAAGATTTTGACGAATCGTTCTATAAAAAATCTTTAAATTTAGTTTCAAGACATTCATTTTATCGTCAATTTCTACATGAGAACATATTCTTTTATTATTTTTTACAATTGGATTCTGGTCTTTAATTAGAAACTAATTCATAATGTTCAAACAAATTAAGTGTTTTTCCTAAATAGATCCTAAGGAAGTTTATTTTTTGTAGATATACACCAATCACAAATCTACGGTCAGTAAGTGAATACGAATCCCCATCTTTTTGACACCACCCACGTCGTCTCGGACCTTTACTAATACTTGGTGACGGTTTCACTTTATTAAATCTTTCATTTAGTTTGTAGACTTGCATATGAAAACCAATGATCTGTTATTCTAAAGTAAAGATTTCAACTTAAATTTACGTCGAAAAGTTCTTTAAATTTGTAAATTATTCATAGAGAATTTTTACTCTCTAGATCCTGTTTTTTTTAGTAATTTACAGAGGAACTAATAGTGTCAATTCATACCAAAATGAATCACGCGTATTCAGTTTTTTTTTTTTTTTGTTACGTCTTCAAGTGGTTTAAAATTTGTTCCTAGTAAGTATAGTCTTTAGCCTTTGGGTTACTTTTTATTATCTTATCTTGATTGGAACCAGTTCATTCAGAGGTACGACAGTAAACTTCCCGTACCCTAACTCCATCTTTTGGGAGACAAGCGAGAACTTTATTGTAAACACAACTTGGGACTTCGTCCTAACTTTAACGGTTGTCTTCTCCTGAGGTCCTGACCGGAACACGATTCTCACGACACATATCTAGACAAGACGACGAAGAGGTGGAGTTCAAGTCGGGACCAGAGATAGTCGGAGAGTAGTCAGGACCCCTTCTACCTTTTGTGGTTAAAGCAAGTACAAAGGGATTCACTAAACGCAAAAATTCTAACGGTATCTCATTTGCCTTAAGGGTAATTTGACAAACTTGTGACTTTCGTGTCTGGAGGACATTTGTTACTGTCGACATTGGAACAAGATTTTTTCATGTGTACACAGACCCCGAGGAGGTCATTGTTCGGTGTCGACCCTCTCCTCTCTTTCCCGTAGTCTCTCTTTCCCTCCACCGGAGTGTCACTGTGGACGACGGCGACCCTGTGTGGACGGAGGTCCTTTGTCAAGTCCCTGCTTCTTTGTGTGGCACGGTGTTTCAATGAAAGTTCACAAAGGAAAGTGGTGGGAACATATATACAAAGTGAGTACTGGAACCTCTTTAATTCGTAAACCGAGACCCTATAGTAGATCTCGGTGTTACAGTTCCCCTCCTACTCTTTCAGTCACCCACTCTGACTTTTCTCGATTTTGTCGGGGTCCTTATTAATATTCATAGGGGACGAAAGGGTTTCAGGTGAAATACAATGAAGTGAAGATGATACCCGGATACAGTCGTGGACAAAGACTACCAGGTTTTTTTTTTTTTTAAACTTCTGTTTAAAACCAGAGTAAATTTTTCGGTTTTGAGATTTGTCATCACATACAAAATCTCACTCTCCGTAGCGCGAGGGGTTCGTCCCTTTGACCGGGGTGGTACGAGGAAGGGACCCTCGGTGTGGGGTGTAGAGTCGTAGTTCAACGGTGTCGGGACTTGGAACAGACCCTAGTGGACACGAAGTGAACCCGTGTAAGTAAAATCGTAGCTGATCGTCCTACACAGGAGCCCATGGACGAAGAAACGAAATACGACAAAACCGAATACTTTCCGCAGGATCCTTACGAAACGAAAGTCTACCACCCCTTTCGACCTGATCCGTGACGTCCACCCTAGACGAGAAAGGTAGCAGGTGTGTGAGGGACCCATTCCAGTGATATAATAAAGATCGGTGAAACACTAAATAGGACGGAAAGTGGGGACACAATTAAAGGGGGGAAAAGTGTTCGTACGGAGATGTATCACACCTTTTTGAACTATGTCATGATTATCAAACAGAATTTCGCGGGGGAGTCGTCACTGATAGGTCAATCGAAAGTGAAGGATCATTAGAGTCTTTGGTGTGAGATATTTTTATCCGAAATCTCTGTTTAATTACTGGATTTAAATGAAAGACACTAAGACACAAAACTGAATGAACAGATCAAATAGAACGTTACTGAAAGATTGAAGTTCAAGATGATCCATCTCTACGAATATAAAAAGGTTGAGTCGAAATAATCTTAGAAGAACGTTTCAAAAGTAGAATCTGTCAAGTCTAAGGTTCAGAAATTAAGACTCAAGGTAGACAACTCTAGGACGAACATAGATTCCGTTCAACTTTATCTACTGTAAAAATTTTATTAATATTGGACCTTTTAATATAAACAAAGGAAATCAAAACTCAGTCACTAAGTCTCTCACTAATGTTTCCGCTTTTGTTTTTCTCGTCTTCAAATTTTGTTAATAGTAGTTACACTTCACTTAATTTATACTTAATATTTTGATTTCACCTTACTGACAATATCATCATAAATATATTAGACTATTAAGTTTCTTATCCTCCTAGTTGAATTTTAGAATTTTTAACTTGCTCTGTTGAAATCTTATTAAGTTCTCCTACAATAGTCAAGATTTGGTGTTATAAAAGAAAAGAAGGACTACCAGAATAAAATATGGTTGACCAGAATATTCATTCTCCTAAGAGATCATTCTTAGTAAGACTATCCTGTTAAGTCACTTTTGACACCCCCTTTGACTTTATAAATTTCCCTTTCGTTCACGGGAGGGGAAGGTCTTTGGATGTTTTGTATGACGAGATTCCCTCCATCTCCTTTGTGTGTTCAACATATACAGACTTTACATTATATGTCACTTTCACTGAAGTTCGTGTACTGTCTCGTTGTTTAATTGGATGTTTCTATCCAACTGAAGAAAAGTAAAGAGACGAATTCTAAGACAGAGTGAGAAAGAAGTCATCGGACGACTATGACGAGATGAACTGACACAGGATAGTATAAGTACAAATATACTGAAAACTCTCAGTGATGTAGAACGAGGTTGAAAAAAAAGAAGAGAGATCAAAAAAAGTGTAAAGAAAACGTAAGTAAAGTATCTTTTAATTGAAGACAACTTTAGGAACTAAAAAGACGTAGGTGCACGTCTGTAAAACTTCTACGTCAAAGGTCGAGACGACCTTTTAGTAGTGAGAAGTTCTTCTTTTACTCTGATAAACCATTACTCCTTACACCTAATTCGTGTCGGATTAAGTTTGGGTCCTAGTTTGATTTTCCCACCATACACATAACATCTTACATCCTGGCCCCTAATGAGTCTCTTAGTTCTTTCTACAAGTGTGGTGGTTCTAAGTGTTTTATCTAAGAAGTGACAGTAGAAACAGGTTGTAAACGTGAACTAAAATATGAGAAAATAACAAGATGTCATTATAAAAAGATAGAAAGGAGGTATTTTACTGATGTTCCGGGGAGAGTCGTCTTGCAGAGAATTAGGAAGGGGGTAGAATTACTGGGTCCCAAAATTTCATCAAATTCCCTATGATATAACTCAATAGATCCCGATTCAATTATTTACGGAGGGTTTTCTTCAGACACTCTTATTCTGAGATTAATTATTTAGAATACTTATGTCTCAGATTAGGGTATTCGGAAAAAGACTTGATGTTTCTGAAAAACGATTAAACTTAACGTTAGGTTTCTCTTTACTAAACGTTTCTATTTCTATAGGGTAGAGGATTATCAAATGTCTCTACTAGGTATGTAAAAAGACTTGTCGTTTTTGTTTTTTACGGAGTAAGAACATTAGGAAACAATGACAGGAAAATACGTTCTGTTCACGCTACGTATAGAATTTTATAAGGGATATTGTGGTTACATATGAATCTGTTCTAAGGGGGAGTACCTTTTTTTACCGTTGTCACATTTTAATCCCCAATTTGAGAAGGAGTCTCTGATCTATTGTTACCGACTTCACTTTTCCGAGGTACTCTCCACCTGTAAGTCCTTTCGAGGTGCTTCCTCCTCTCTGACCCGTGGTTCAGAGTTTATTACCTCCGGATCAGTTCTCCTTTGCCTCTTCCACTACCGCGGGGTGAGGTCATGAGAACGGACCTTTTAGGGTACCTACCTCCTCGGACTATCCGACGTCAGGTACCCCAACGTTTCTCAGTCTGTGCTGACTCACTGAAGTGAAAGTGAAAAATGAAAGTACGTAACCTCTTCCTGTACCGTTGGGTGAGGTCATAAGAACGGACCTCTTAGGGTCCCTGTCCCCTCGGACCACCCGACGGCAGATACCGCAGTGTGTCTCGGCCTATGCTGACTTCGCTGAATCGTCGTCGTCGTCGTCGTCGTCGTCAGTTCCCCTTTTCTTTGACATTCGTATCGGACTCGTTCCCGTCTCTTTCGACTTTAGTCGGTCAATGGAGACTCCTATTTTAAGTTGGTGTCCCTTTATTTTTGTACAGGTGTGTTTTTACACATTTAGTCATAAGTGTCGTCGTAATAATTAACGGGGTTTCACGTTTGTTGGGTTTCGAGGTAGTTGACTACTACCTGTGTACCGAATCGGCGTATGATAACTAACTAACTGTTTGGTGTTTGTCTTCTTGACTACACACGTCAGTGTGTCCACTTGGAACTTTTGTACTGCAGTCCACTCTTTTCGATTAGGGTTTCTTCGTGTATAACATACTAACGTAAGTATATTTTATGGGTCTTGTCCGTACAGATGTCTCTGTCTATAATCTGATCCCCAACGGACCCCGACTCCCTACCTTCCGGTATCCCCCACCGATTCCCTATGTCCCAAAGAAAACGTCCCACTACCTTTCCGAGATTTTAACTGACACCAGTGTCCACTGTGTAGAGATCTGATTCTCTATGACTTGATGTGTACAACTCACCCACTTAAGATACTATACACTTAATAAAGAGTTATCGAAATTTTTTTTTAGGTTACCATCCTAGATCTATTAGAAGAATTAAGAGATCAAACCTACATGCATGATATGTAGTAGACTCTTGGAGGTACGAAAACGTTATATGAATTTTACTTTTCCTTTCTTCCGTTACGGATATAAAGTGGACCAAAAACCTTATGGGAAAGACGTGTTCAATAAGACTTTAGGTACTTTATTTATTTATGTCTTGAGATGTCGGTCAGTATTTTTCTTTCTACTCTTTACTATTAAAAGACCTTGGAAGGTAATTTGTAATAGGAAACTAAAATAGACCGATCGGAGTAATACATTATGTCGATAGTGATGTTTTTTTTTCATAATAAAATTTATTTTTTTTCAGAGAGTTGAACACACTTGTCACTCCGTGTTAAGAGTTGAAAGGATTCCCATTTATTATATTCTTTTTTATACATATTACGTTTACCGTCTTACTTTCAGTCTCTAATTCTTTACTCACGTAATATTTCTATTCTTTTAACATCAATTAATGAACATTGTTTTTATGTTTTCTTTCGACTGGTACTTTTACTCACAGGATTTTGGGAAGTAGGATGTATAGTTGACAACTGTGCAGTCAAAGTATGTATGGACTGAACACCCAACTACATTCAACAAGAACTTTAGGACACAGAGTCGGAGATTAAATCGGGTTATTGAACTGTACTAAAGGTCACTTCGGAGACTGTATCTGAAGAAAACGTCCCGTAGTCGGTCAAGAACAACTTCAACAGAGTGTTGACGGATCATTCTGTGAGACAGTGACTCAAATAGTTTAGTGAAATGATAAGGCAATGTAATTCTTATCTATTGAGGTTGTATACATGAAACTTTTGATAGTGGTGTCTGTCGTTGAGTGGAAGAAAAGGGAGGAGTGACTTAAACCAATGTCTGTGCCTTCCCCGGTGGAAGGCCGGAAAGACTATAATTCAATAAGCCTGTTTTCTACGTCTGGACGACAGGTGCGGGACGAGGAGGGTTATCTAGACGTCTCGAAGTAATGGAGTGTTGGTCTTTCTTTATCCAAACTTACACCCTGTTCACCACCTTTTAAGGTGAGATACCTTGTAAAAGGGAAAAAGAAATAATCTCCGAAGATAATTGAAGTCTCTAGAAGGTTGGTCACGAGTCTAGAAGGGTTGTCTAAGGATCGAGTCGTCTTTTGACTTCGGTAAGGGAACACCGAATTGATAAAAGATAGATCATCATACAGATACAATTAGGGATTGAGGATCAAATAGGGAGGAGGGGTGGAAACGGGAACCGATTGGTATTCCTGGATGACATCTCGTGTCACTTGAGATGAGTTATAAGACATCAGTGGATATACCCTTTTCCTTGACTTTTTCTTACCTATATACATATTCATATCGACTTAGTTAAAGGACATGTAGACTTTGATTGTGTTTTAACATTTAGTTGATGTGAGGTTATGTTTTCTTTTTATTTTAAAATTTTTACTCCAACGAGGGTACCGGAAGTTCCTCGGAGTACTTTCACCGGAGAAGAAGGACAGAGGTCTGGCGTCCGGGATGTCAGGAGAGGGACTGAGTGAGGTAAGGACGACTAGTACTTAGGACTGTGGGAAGTAAAAATCACCTGTTCGAACATAGATTTACTATAATTAACTGTGACTTTTACTCTTAATACTCGTTTAACAACATTTTTATACGATTCATTTAGTATTTATCGTCACCCTTCTAATTTAGTTCTTCTTAAAACGATTTCGAGTGGTGAACTCAGGGTTTAATACAAAATTACTATTCATCTACGTAAATTTCTCAATTCTCCGAAATTCTTATTTACTAAGTTCCGATTTTACAAAGGGTATAATTGAGTTTAACTACACTTATTTGTATTTTAATATGGTTGTTTATACTGTGTTTCGATACTGTTCGATGGTTTCGGTTTCATGCTATATCGGAGACCCTTTGGACCTTAACTGGCAGTTCCATTAGGTACATTGACTTCGATTTAAAACTTTACAAGTAAAATCCAAACTCGTAAAGTAAATAGACGAAGTAGTGCTATGACTGTACACCATTGTATTTCTAATTTTACTAATGGAATTATCATTTTCTCATTCAATGATTGTAGACAGACATAATTATTAAATCTGACTTAGAGAATTATAAAGTATTCTGTGCTACAGAGATGAGTTTCATTTCGTAAAGGACCCAGATTAAAAATAAACGACCTATGTTCAACACGAAAATCCGACCAAATCTCTGATATCTAAGTATCGGATACATAAAAAATATAAGTTGATCTAAGTTGTAAATCGGTCTTAGTTCGGTTTTAGTTTTGAAACTTAAAAGAAAGTCCTTCAGACTCTTAATAAAGAGGAAGACCTATGAATGAAGAGAAAGACAAAAAAGTAAAAGTATGACTATGTAAGAGAGAAAATTTACTAATGCAAGGACCTAATTGAGGAACAAAGAAAGGAGGTCGTAGTCTGGAACAAAGAGTAAAAGTCGTACTTCAAAAGAGTGCTAGACGACTTTGACCAGAACATACAGACAGAAGAGGAATGACAACCGAAACAAAACACATAGTAGGTCAACGACAGCCTCGTTATACAAAAGTGAGACCTCAACTCTATTACAAAGGAGATTCCTCAGGACGAAAGATTCCATAAATAAGTGGAACGGAACAAGTAAGACTATGTACACAAGTCAAAGGACGAAAACTGTGAGACGAACCGCTTCCAGAGAGACCTGTGCAAGATTGTAGTTTCAGAAAAGAGATTCTAATAGAGAACGCACGACGTTGAACTAAAAATGGACTACCTTAAATGAAAGGCGACATCTTTCAACGACCCTTTCACGGAGTAAGAAAAGAAAATCCAATCGGTGTAGTATGAAGTAAAACAGGACGTTCGTATTGGTGAGTAGAAAACGAAAGACCTTCCGTTCGAGGTCCAGAGAAACACTACAAACTAGAACTAGTACTAGCACTTTCCGTCGTCGGTCAGATCTTGCCATCCTAAGGTGAAGACAAAGGTCAGAAACAAACAAAAGAAAAAGCAAGAGGTCGAATCTGAAATCGTAATATAAGAGTCGACAGTCTTGTAATTCGACCGGACATATGGCCCTATATCAAAAACAATTGGAAAGGAGTAAGTTAAAATAACGGAAAACTCGTAGTAGTAAGAAACGAAACTGTTAAAGTTACAGGAGTTTTATCAAGAAAAGGAAAAGGTTCAAGACCAAAAAGTGACACAGATAAAGGTCAAAATCGTACCGTTAAAGTAGGACGTCGTAAACCAAAAACGTGTTGTCCAGAAAACCAAGAAGTCCTGGTCGTCTTCGGATTCACTTTGTTTCCTCTAAAAATCGATCATGTGTTATTTCATTGTAAAGTACTAAAGGAGACTTTACTTTCTGATAGAACATACAAATATGTTACTTTCCGACATGGTTCACACAGAGGTTTGTCTTTTTTATTCCGATATATGTTTGGAGTCTGAAATATTTTCGTCGTTAAAAGTTTACAAGTTTTTCAATTAACTTCTGTTACTTAGGTACTTTCAGTTTTTCTTTAGGGTCCTCTGAAAAGTTCTGTGAGTGTGGACCTTTCCGAAAAGAGACTTGATGTTATTTGGGTTTTCCGAATTTTATATTCTAAATGTCTAGACTGATGTGAATTTTTACCGTACACTACACTTATAAATATGTTACCTTTTGATGATTCAGTATTTTTTCTTACTATATTACAATAAACGTCGTTGTCCCTACCTGGATCTGTAATAGTGGGATTCACTTCTTTCAGTCTGTTTCTGTTCATAATATAGTATGACGAATATACACTTTAGGTTTTACTTGAATAAGTGTTTTGTCTTTCTGTGTCTTTTTTTGAATACCAGTAGTATACCCTACCCCCCCCGCCATCCCCTCCCCTATTCAATCCTCCAACCCTAATTGTATATGTGTGATCATCTACACTTTATTGGTCGTTCCTAGATGACGTGTTGTATTCCTTGATGTGAATTATAAGACATTCTTCTTAGACTTTTCCTTTTACACACATACATACTCACACACACACGCTCACTCACACCTACACACAATCAGTGAGTCAGTACAAACTGAGAAACGCTGGGGTACCTGACATCAGGTGGTCCGAGGAGACAGGTACCTTAAAGGGTCCGTTCTTATGCCCTCACCCATCGGTAAAGGAAGAGGTCCCCTAGAAGGGTTGGGTCCCTAACTTGGGTCCAGAGGACGTAACGTCCGTCTAAGAAATGTCAGACTCGGTCGTCCCTTCGGAGTAAATATGTGTGTGTATATGTTTATGTAGACTTAGTGACACGACATATGGACTTTCATTACGTTATAACATTTAGTTGATATTAAGTCATTTGTTGTCGTGAACGACCGAAATATTTATGACGTAGACTATGGAGGATATGTCGGTGAAGTGTCATTCTCACTAATGACACATATATAAATTTAAATTATCTGAATTTATCCAATTTAAAGTATGTTTCTAAAAGGAACTCTTATACGATGGAAGATTGTAAAAGTATCCGTTAATATTCTTAATATGGACAACTGTTGACATGATTCATGAAGATGTTTGTAGTTAATTGAGTAATCGATATTACTAAGACCTTTCCCTCTTCAATTTTTATATTCATTCGACGTCCGTAAAGTGGTCCAGAAAACTGAGACGATCAGGAGAATGTAGTTTGATGTCAATGAAGAGATCATGTTTGTATATTTAAGTTTTATTCGGACTTATAAAGTAAGTCCGTGTATGTGCTTACCATTTATTCCACTTTAAATCTCTCGAGAAGAATCTTTTGGTACTCTAATAAACGACGACGTTATTTAAAGTAATAGAAAGGTATTACAAATTGTATCACTCTACCCCCTTTATGTTACTTTTTGTGAATTATCGATAGTGATTTATATATAATACCGTATAGATAGTGACAAAAGTTTCCAAGGAACATGACTTTATTCTGTGATGTGTCTCGTCTCACAAGTAAAAGAGTGTTCATCGTCTTACTGAAGGTTTTATACTAGAGACTTGACGGATATCAAAGGAGGAATGGTAGTCACCTTCACTACTTGATGGGATTACTAGTTAGTTCCTTCACTTAAGTGATGGTTTTGGGTCTTATAGATAATAATCATCGTTCACAAAATAGGGGGGACGGGAACCACCCCCTCTCCGTGAAAATATTCAAATAAGATTTCTTTGTTGAAAAATTTCACAAGTTTTCACAAAAATGTTACCTACAGCGTGAAAAATGTTTAACTTTTTGTTATTTACTACACTTTTCCAGTAACTGTCCCATAACCAATTTCTTTACTGTCACCTCGGTTCTTGCCTGAGACTAAATCCGTGACTACCACTACTGCACGTGACTCACTGCGAGTGGGGTTTCGTCTCCCTGAAACAGCCCATCGAGTCAGCTACCCCCTCGTGTGCGCCAGAAGGACCGGATTTGGTGTTAGTCCCAAGGCCCAGGAACCTCTGTCAGCGTTTTCTAAACTCTAGTTAAGGAAACCTTTTATAATTTCCGGAGAGGAACCTGCTTCGGTAACATACAGGGATGGACTGACGACATCTGTTTACCTAAACTTAATGTTTATCATGAAAAGGACTCGAGAGGGACTCTCGAAAAGTAGTATCCTCTAGACGATCCTGGAACCCCTACTCTGGGTCAGACATAAACTGTCCCTATAGTCCGTCCCCTCACTTAAGGAGACGAGACTCTACGGTGAGCTGTTGAGAAGTCTTACTTCCTGTTAGTTGAAGATCCCAGACCAAAGATGGTTGACGACCTTTTTTTAAGGGGCCCCTCGTAAGGACGAGGAGAGCTCCTACGGTCAATTGTGGATAGGAACTGAGATGACACTCCCTCTTGAGTCGACCCTTTCGACCTCGGTCGAAGACTCGACAAGTACCCCTTCCACCTGACCTCCCGACCTGTCGTGTCTCCCTCCCCACACCAGGTACTGGGAGTCGGTAGACGGTCTAACTTCCGGTCTCCATTGAACTACATTTTAATCCATGGTAGAAGGGAGGGTCAAGGGGAAGAGAAGATCTGGATAAGTGAGTACTTAACAGGGAGTTCCGTCTTCCTAGACAACGGACTTCACCCGTCTCTCGAATTGGAGATCAAGATGTGGTTAGAGTTGGGACACTAAAAAGTCATAGATAACACACTCGATGACTGGTACTGGAAAAGCAGGGAGACTAGTATTTTCACGTGGGTCGTAAAATCCTAATATCTTAAGAATAAAGGTCGGGACAATAATATCTTAAGAATAAAGGTCGGGACAATGAAACCCTTAAAAATTAAAGAAACGAAACCAAAAATTCTACGTCTGATTTTAAAGGATATTGTGATTTATTTTACTGTGATTTATTGACCATGTTGTGTTTTATTTTACCATAAAAAAGTTTTTTTCCCCCTATAGTCTATATTATTACTACTTTATCACAATCTTTAAACTTTAAAAGTGGTGTCTATTGAGATGGACTGAGACTAATAAACAGTGTCAGAAATCAAGGTAAAGATCACGAGCCTCTGACTCAAGTTCAACGACGAAGTAAAGTTGAAGAAATGATATAAATAGAAGTAAAGAAGAATTGACAAGGGATCAAAAAAGTATGTTGTATAACCGTAAAGAAGATAAGAGAAGAAGAACGAAATTCCACTTAGACGTTTTAAATCTCTGGAGAAAAATCTTTTAATACTCTAATAAGTGAGGACGACGTTATTGAAAACAAGGGAGAAGTGTTACAAATTTTATCATTTTTACCCCCCTTATGTGACTTTTTGTGAATTATTACTAGTGACAAAAGGATGTCTCCCAATTCTTATTTTAACGTATTTTAAAACAAAAATAAAACAGACCTCTTTTTACCGATGAAGTATATAGACCCCCAGTCTTACATTTCGTTATATTCGAAAGGATTCTTATCAAATCTTTATATCCAGTGTCTAGAAAAATTTTGAAGAGTATAAAATTGGTTTATTGTGTTATAATAATTTCTTTTACATAAGTTTTATTAATCTTTCCATCTTTACTCAAATATCTTTTCTACAAGGAACGTCATAACTTATCTTATGTGTTTTCACCTTTTGTTCACTTTCAGTTAAACCATTTATTAATTACCCCAAAGGTAATACCACCTGAAGACATACCAGTAGTTTTACTACAAAGTCTTTTTTATATGTAATTCAATAATCTTCGTAAGTGATAATTCTTGGACAATATCATAAAGGTTCTTAAAGTGTGAGGTGTTATGATTACTACAAAAGAGGGGACATTTTAGACTCTTCCGTTCAATCAGGAATATTAAGTAGATGTAGAGACGTCATAATTCCCTTTGTTGTCAAGTTTATAAAGAAATTTTCACTCTACATGTCATGGAGTTCGAAGACACGAGAACAAGGGTGAGGTGAAAGACTACGAGATTGACACTAAAGTGAAGAAACCAAAGACTATCGAGAAAAACATCGAGTGTTTTGAACGAAAAGTAAGACACTTAAAGAGGAGATTCATCAAGTGTCACAAAAGAAACTTTTAGATGATTAGACAGTACACTTTTTTAACGTAGGACTTAAAAGTTGTTCGATGGTCTCAGACGTACTACTCTTTTATTTCGATCTTTGTTTGTTTTTTTTAATACACTCATTCAAAACTTATATTTCCTGTCACGGAAAGTGCCAGTGAGTAAGTGTGTGACTTGTTTATAATTCACAGATATCACGCCTTCTGTAATAAGATTCGGGACTGCTATTTTGTCTGTAGGGACCGAGAACAAATCGAACTTCAGATCATGTTCTCTTTCTCTTTAGTTTATTAATACTAGAGTCTATCTATGATATTCTTTTCTCTCAAGATGCTATTGTCTTGAATTTTATCTGACCCAGGTCCTTTTTAAAGGGACCCCTTCTCTACAGTGCGACTCTTTACCTCCTACTCGTCCTTCATCATTCGTCTCATCCTTCTTGTTGGGACACCTGTCAGAGGTCGACGGTATACAAAGATTGGTTCTGTCTCACTTGTCGATGGCTAGATGGAAGGACTCGCCTCGTTCGTTTGTGCTGTGTCTGTTTTATGTAATTTGTTACTAAAAGTACTGTTCTTGAAGTCCCTTACTTCCTGTTACTAGGACCTTTGTGTGCTCCAATAGGATTCCTTGCGGGGTCGAGTGACGGAACTCTCTTAAAGATTCGGGGCTGTACCCCCCTTCCTTGTCTTCGTGTCAGGTGACCTGAGGGGTTCACCTCCACTACTTCGACTCTCAGACCACTTTGGTTGCACCCGTCTCTAGTGTCCTGTCTTGGTACCTCTCCTTTCTCACCTTGTCTCTTTTTCCTGGGTCCTCTTGACTCCTCCTCGGGGAGCCCATAAGTCGTCTCCTTGTTTGTCACGTGCATTCACTCTTTGGTGGACTCTTGTCCCTTTTTGGTGTACCTTTCTTTTGGCACGGACCACGAGTGAGTCAGTCTCCTTAAGATAGATAAGAGGACTCGGTCGGACCTTTTTGAGGATGAATATCGTCTTACTACCATCAGTCGTTCTAGAACGGGGGTTCCGTCCTTTATCAACCGCGATCAGGGTCCCGGGGAAACCTACGTGGATTGTTTAGTACTCTTCGTTCTCGTGTCGTCCTAGAGACCTTTTGAGAGTTATAAACCTTTGATTTAGTATACCTAGATTTATTGGGAATAGTTTCTCTATTACTTTTCTCTTTCATGTTTCATAAAACTTGACTTCCTTTTACTTTTGCAATTCTGGTCGTCTGTATAATCCTGTAACTGTTCGACTAAGATTTTAAGTACATCTTTCTTCCTATTTTTTATTTTGGTTTACTTCGATCTGTCAACACTGGAAATTCGTACGTCGTTTTTCTTAGTTGTCAACCCGAAATTCGTTTCCCCATTGTACTACTCTGGACTTAAAAATTTTTATCCATTATTAATGTCAACGACACTTCTGGCTCCAAGGTACTCCACCTCACCGTCCCTTTCTTCAGAACTAATAAAGTCAATAAGATCCTCCTTTTACTACGACTGGACTGGTACCCACTTCCATGTCCTTTCTTATTTTCAGTTGTCTTCCATGTCACTCACTCTCCTAGTATCCGGACACCGAGTCTCATATGTGAGTGAAGGTACAAGGAAATTACGTTTTGTATGAAGACTCTACGTGTCGTGACATTGTGTGGGGACCGAGATCTCGTCATGACTGTTCCACACGTATATAGTGATGAGATATGTGTCTGTCCGGAAGACAATTGTAAATGTGACACCAGGATGGAAGTGTGGGGTTCAGTTCTCCAAGACGAACGTTGCACCTTAAACATCTCGTTTCTCGCAGCGGTAGGAGTCTTTGGTAGAGTCTACTGACTCAATTCAGTAGGTCCAGCAAGTGCATTAAGTAAACAAGAAACTGGATGTGTATTTATTATGACAAAGTGTTACAGGAATTTTATACATATTTTATATGATTCACATGTCTCCACCATTTATAGAGAAATAGTTTCGTTTGTGTCCGTAAAGCATTTTCTTCTCTCAAAATAGTTTTCCCATTTAAATGGTTGTCACAAAGATTTTCTACACAAGTTTTATTTGGAGAGATGTTGTTTCCTTTTAAAAAATGAAATGGTGATAAAGAAAATGTTTCATAAAAACTGTTCCTATTATTATAAAAACTTTCAAGTAAAAAAAATGATATGGAAGAAGAAAAGTATGCCACAAAAGGAACGTCCGGATTTTCTTGTTTACTAAGAACAGTCCGATTATCATTTATAAGTTTTTATGTTTGTTATGGATTTGAAAATAAAAAAATATATTTGAGAAACGTAACCGTTCATTAAAAGATATTTTTCACGTTGTTATTTGTTCTCCTCGTAATTTCGTGTTTCTTTTATACAGTCATTATAATTATTTCATAATTTCAATCTAGGTCCTTTTCCTTTTTGTATTATAATGAACGTAATATACTATCCTTTGTCATATGGTCACAAAAAACGTGGACAGGAAAAGTTATTCTTGATTGAAAGTACCGTTATTTTGGATAGACCCTCCATAAGGAAGTCAGGAAGATTCTTTCTTTGAGTAAACTTATTGGTTCTATAATCGAAAAACTCCTGAAGGATCCGTAGCCAATACGTAATAATCTTTGTGAACTGTACAGAGTTTCCGTAAAATTAGGAGTGTCAGTAAGACCCTCTATCCATATCCCTCTTTACCTCGTGTGTTTCCGACTCCTTGAACGGGTTCGGGTGAGTCGTACAGTGGTTGTCTGGGTCTTAAGTTCGCGTCCTTTAGACCGAAGTTGTGACGAAAAGGTTTTATACGACTCTTTCCTTATAACTCTTCAGAAAAATTCATTCTCGTTTACTTAGATATCATAATAAGGTACCGATCGATATCGATATTTATTATTAAAGACTTAGAATTTTGCATAAAGAGTTTTTAATATTTCTGAAGTCTCCATCCGTTCTGACCTTTGGATGAAATTATTTCAAAACAAAAAATATTTCTTTAAGTAGTTATTCGGAAGTAAGTCGGTAAGACGACAAAGAAGTAAGTAGACTGTATGTGAATAACTCGTGTGTTATACACAATTACTGTGAGAATCATGTCCTTCGTACCAAAAACAGTAAATCTACAAATAGTAGGTTTTCCTTATTAAACACTTTCTGACAATCATTAAAAAAAGATAACTTATATTTATTTTAGAAGGGGAAAACGGACCTTAGATATTTGTTGATACTTCAATTATACTACACTACAAAGTCTCATAGAATGGTTTAGTTTCGATAAGTGCTACAATGATAGTTGACTTAGTAGTTCTTACTAGTTTAGGATAAGTCATATCGGATTTACAAACATTTAAGTGTTAATACATTAAAAACTTTTAGAAAGATACTATCTTGATTGAATTCATTAGTAGACGTATAAGATAATGTATCGTTATAATGAGAAGTCTTGGTTACTTGTTCGGGAATAGTATTTTGATTATGTACTTGTCTTCAATAATACATGTTAATCAAATGACATTACCAAATTTCTATTACAGTATGTTAGTTATTCGAAAGTCCATGACCTTTACGTTTGTTGTACTTTGATTTGTGTAGGAGACGACCGAGTAAAGGTTATTGTATGTATGAGACTTTCGAAGGAAGAATTGTATTTTGTTCTTTGTGGAAACTTGAGGTGTAAGGAGAAGTCAATGGTAGGTCAAGAAGTAACGGACAGGGTTATTATAAGGGGTCCCTTACAAATGTACATAAGTGATGTCAGGTCGAAGGTTTACCTGGTAAATGACTTTACTGAAGACCGGTTTCCGTGACCAGGAGTGGAATTGGAAAGTCGTCACAAGTAGGTGACATCAACTCCTTAGAGAACAGAACCGGGCTCGTGACATAATACGACGAGATAAAGGTCTTCTTCATAAATTACGATTATAAAGAAGGGGATGTTTGTTTCTTAGACATCTTACATGGACAGTAGTAGGACTACGTGAAGGGAATTTTACGACAGTAGCAAGTGCACGTCGTCTAGTGGTCAGTCGCTTAGTCAGAAAAGTTTATGACCACGTTAGTGTGTAAGAAGACCACAGGCAAACAGTAACAAGAAAAAGAAATGAAGAAAGAACACGTGTGGTCCTAACGATGAAATTTTTTGGTGTTTTTTCGGTTACAAAAGATTAGTAAACTGACTATTTCTTATCTTTTTTAAAAATTATTTTAAGGTTGAGAATGGGTAGATTTCAGTAATTAAGTGTTTTGTTAATACTTCATGGTTGGTATATGTTCTTTTGTTTAAGAAGGAAGTTTGTGTCTATATGTTAATACTATGTTATACTATGCACTTCAACTGTATACTTTCACTATTCACTTTATTCCTTCTTAAACGTCTTCACTTCTGTCCTCCAGCACTCTTTGTCTTTTCCTTCTTTTAGTAACATGAACTTCTAAGCTTATACTCACGTTTGTAGTCCGTGTACCGTAGATCCAACAAAGGATCCTTGGACCTTCCTTCTCATGTTTTATGTACCTTCTTTCGTCTCTCTACCTAGACCTTTCTGTAACTCTTCTTGGAGTTCTCGATATGACTTTTGGACCTACCTCGGGTGACCGATTCGTGGAACTGAGAATCTGTACCCTCAGTATTAATCTAAATGTGATATAAACAATAAAACGAAGATTTATATTGTTACCACTTAAATCCCTAAAGGAACCACCAGGTCACGAATCCTTAGGTGGACGGTTATCTCCACCGTACCCAAGTTAAGGACCAGTCCCTTCTAGGGTGTACGGTACCACGTTGATTTGGGTACGAGACGTTGATGACTTCAGTCGTGGGATCTCGGGTACGAGTCGTAGTTCTCTTCGGTGGTGTGACTCCTCGGGTTCGTGATGTCGTCGTTTCTTGGTCGCGTCGGTTTTTATTTAAATTTTCCATTGTTAATTAAATCTACCATAAAATTTACTGCACTCCGTATATATGGTACTTTCTTCTTTAGTTCCTTTATAAACCGGTCCCCTCCCCTCAAATGAAAATTTGTACTACCCCACTGTAGTCGTAGTACCGACTTTCTGTCCACGGAGTAGTCAAAAGAACGGTGGTTGTTGTTAAACCGGAGGTAGGTACCTGTATGAGTTTCCTCCTTTTTGGGACGGTTGGTTCCCATGAGATAGGTCTTTTCAGAAAGTCTTTACTTCCTAGTTATTTTTGAAAGGGTCTGTTTCGTTTGGACTACCTCAAGTAGTGGTGATCAGAGCGGAGTATTATTTACGACTTTCTTCAGGAGTTTGACTTTACTTTCCTACAAGTAATCACTGTATTTTATTTAAATTTATATATTGTGTGACCAATTCCGTTTATACGTCAGTTTAGGTCTTATGAGATTATACATTGTACCACCATACAATTGTTTCCTTGAGATCATACTTCCGATTTCTTGTTCTCATAATTTTTATTGATATAGAGATCATTTTATCTTTTAGACATTTAGTGTTTGTAATCGAGTTCAATCTTTAATAAAATATCCTTTTATTGTTCACTGAACGACAATTTATAACTATATCCCAATGGATAGTCTTAGAAGTAAGAGGTATCGTCCTTTGAGGACCAACGACAAAGGAGGTGAGAAAGAGACGACTTAGTCGGGTGAGAGTAGTCGTCGTAACGTATGTGACAGACTATGAAGGTGAAGTGATGAAAACACGAAGAAAAGAAGAAGTTAGAAATTGCTTTCAAACTGTGATTCTTATTAACGATGAAGAAATAATATTTCTAGAAACAAAAGTTAAAATAATAAACTGAGTCACAAACGGGACTTAAATTGACTATTTTTATAAAAAGACAAATAAAATAGTGAATGTTCAGTGACCTTAAAAACATTTTAGACGAGGAAAGACAAACTCCTTTTCTTTGTTTTAAGAGTTTTAAAGTTTTTGCCGAAAGAATTATTCTACGTTAATAAGTTTAAGTCAGAAGGGGTAGACTGACCGTCTCTGTCTCTTTATTTTTCTGTTTCTACGTTTTAGACAGGAGAAACCAGAAATGGTGGACCTAAGAGGTAATTTGTCGGTCTGCATCTCCTACATTGTGGCACCACGGAGTCTTTCCTTTGTAAGAAAGACGTGCTTTCGACAAGAAAGGGGTGACGGAAAATGCTAAGAAAAAAGTGAACCTAGACCCTCTATCGTTTTTCCACTACCACAAGTGACTTTATTTACTTGGTTTCAAATGGTTTTGTGTTCCTCGTCTTTCTTTGACTCCTCAACAATCAATCACACCTTAAGACCTTTTATTCATTACGAAGGGTTAAGGTGTAAGTTATTGGTAGTTTGGAATGTCGATCTTCCATATCTTTATTAACGGATAATGACGGGGTGATAAATTGTTTTTGTCATTATTTTAATTTTTTTACAAGTTCCAAAACAAGTTTCGGGGATTTCGTCATGAGGGATCGTAAAATACCGTGGTTTTCTGTACTATGTTAAGACAACTGTAACTTACATTATTTAATGGTTTACTTAAGTAGTCTAATTAGTCTTTTCAATTTTGGTACTGAAACCGTGTCATTAAGTTACGGAATCAACCCCCATCCCGAGTAGAAAAAAAACAAAAAAACAAAAAAATTGTCCTCTTATATCAAAAAAGAAAAAAAAAGGGTAGATAACAAGTTTCAGTCAGTTTCGTGGAGAATGCGTTTTCTCGTTTGTTTGTTAAAATTTTTGGATAATGACTTCTTTCTTTTTAGAGTGTAATAGAGTTTTGAGTCAAAAGAGGAAACCTCTATTTGTGAATTTTAAAAAATTAAAAAGGAAAAAAAGAGTCCCAAATATGATGGAAACCCAAAGGGGTCACCGAGTTTACAATTTCTTAGGTGGAAGTTACACCCTCTGGACTCAAACTCGGGACCCAACCCTTCAAGGGGACCTCTACCCTTGCCGATAGGTGACACCATAAGAAAGACCGGACGTCTTCAGATGCCTGTCTCCTCGGACCGTCCGATGTCAGGTTCCCAAGCGTTCCTCAACCTGTACTCACTCGTTGAAAGTGTGTGTGTGTGTGTGTGTGTGTGTGTTTGTGTGTTTTAGTATGTACAGTTTTGAAAGATGTAAAATCATTCGTTGTATTACCTTACCAGACAGAGTTTTCTTTGTAGATTCTCACCACTAATTTCGTATACACCCTCGTGTACATAAACAATAATTTTTCTAGGATTTCGCCAGTACGACCTTTAGATTCACGGGTCCCTGACGCCTTTCGTCTCTTCTAGTGTGTATAAGTTGGTGTTGCTTCTCTAATCTCCCTTGTACGTAAGTACAGGGAAGAGAGTCAGTGAAGAAAGAAGGGTAAGATACCTTTATGTTGAATATAAATTGGGTTGTCTCGATTTCCTTTTTTGGGGTGTTTGGGGATCGACTAATATGAAGAATTCGTTAAAGGAACCACGAATAAGACCGAGTCTTCTAGTGTACCATCTATCAATTTACTCAAAGGGTCAGGTGTCCTTTCTGAATATCTATGTCTTAATCTATAATCTAACTAACTTCCTGTTTTCAGTACTTTTATCAAAGGGCTTAAGGATAATAACTCTATTGTTAACTAAAGATGTGTTAATGGATAAATCTACTGGGGCGAAATAAGTATTCACCTTTTAGTTTTACCTGGTCTAGTAGCTCTTTCTCTTCTTGGTTTCGTTCTCATTTACTTGGAGATGGAGAAAACCTTCAACTTAAAAGAGAAAAAGGTCTCGGTCGTTGAGATGAACATTGAACAGACAAAGTAAGAATTTGGAGACGTATAGGAAGAGATTAAGAAGTAAATGTATGTGAAGTCTACGAGACACTGATGGTCCACCTCTTCTTAAGCGTAAAAGATTAAACCGAAGGTGAGAAAACAACAGGGATCGCCACGTTAATAGACGCACGTCGCCGAAGACCTTGGTCAGAAAATAACGAAATAAAAAGTCTAGTCATAAAATTGTTGTCGTCCTCCTGACACTTAAAAATAAACTTGATACACAAAGTAGAATGGTCTCGTCTGTTCGACGTCTGATAACTGTACGGACAGGGTACAGATTAAAGACTAATCACCCTAGAACGGAGTATAAAACACTGTAAGCGCATAGTTTGAGAACCAGAAGAAAGTGAAGTTTACATTAATGACCCAGGGGATGTAAAAATAAAAGAGATAGTAATATTTTTGAGAGGAGTTAAAACTATTTGTGTACAAGTTACAGATCGACTAGTAAAAGTTTCAGATGAAATAAAAGTCCCTTTGTTTCAAAACTTCTACTGGCTGTTCAGATAGGGTCCCTGGGTCTTAAATGTCTACTACCCTTTTGTAAAAACTCTGACCCAAGAAAAACAAGTCTTTTACGAATCTTATAATCTCTCTGTCTATGAGGTTTACGTAGAAAAAGGAGTGTTAGTCCATATAATAAACACTCTATTCCTCTATAAAGGAAAACCAAACGAGGAAGAAATCCCAATAGTGTATCATCTAGAAGGAGTCCTGTTTGCTATTAAACTATAAGGAGTGTTTAAAGTGGCTTGAAGACGAAATTGAGTGAACACTACCCAAAATTGAATAGAAGGGTAAGATAAAACGGAACAAACTATGTGTAAAAGAGTATGTCATAATTTGGTCTTTAACTTTAAATGTCAAAATGTATGGACACTTACCAATAAAAGTAGAGGTAGTTCAAAAAGAACAAGAAGGAGACTATAGTAAAGGTTCAGATCAAAATAACTGTTAAGACGTACAAATCAATTTTAATGAATCTTACAAATCTATTTTCTGTATTAGAAGTAAATTTTGTATCTAGATGTTGTAACATAGTTTACTGTCTAATTCAGTTAGAGTTAGAAGTCGACTTATAAATGAAGAAAAAAACACACGAGAAGTAAAAAATAAATAAATAAAAAAAATGAAATGTTATGACATAACCAAAACGGCATGTAACTGTACTTAGGCGGTGCCCACATGTACTCAAGGGTTAGGGCTTGGGGGGAGGGTGCTGGGAGGGGTATAGTAGAGAGACTCAGTAGGGTCACGTGGTCGGGGTTCGTAGGACATAGGACATAACTTGGATCTGACCGCTAAGTAAAGAATGTACTATCATATGTACAAAGTTACGGTAAAAGGGGTTATAAATGAAGAAATTCTTGATGAAGGTTACTAGATTTTTGAAGTTGTTTGGTAAACCCTATATGGTCCACAGTGGTCCAATGTCCGTTTGTCGAGTTTCTAAGTAAGTGTCTAAGTAGGTTTATAGTCACTTGCTTTGCTTTACAGTTTTATGTCCTATCTGTATATTTCAGTGGTATATAAGAGCAGAGATGAAGTATTGTCCTGAAAAAATTGTTATGTGGTTCGAAGTTGACATTGTAATAGGTACCAAATATTTTAAGGAGAATGAAAAATACGAAAATAGTCAAGAAATTAGTCTTTACGAAGGGACACGAGAAGACTGTTTAATGAAAAGTAGAAAACTTCGAGTTGGACGAAACACTTCAACAGAAACTAATACCGATAGAAAGGGGACTATTTGTCCATAGAGAGAGGAACATCGATGGAATGAAATTTCTAAAAAGATCGTATAGAAAGATCTAAAAGGATCACTATCTATTTGTAGACTTGACATTTAATAAAGAAGTGAACAGATAGGGGAACAGAGGATCTGATGTGTCCTCTTCGAGAATTTTTAGTACACCCATATTTAACAGGAAAAAAGGGTAAACAATAAAATGACTTCCTATTAACGTAATGTCTTAAAACAACAAAAGACAGTTTGGAGTTGTACTTAGTCGGTATCCATATGTACATAGGGGAGGGAAAACTTGGAGGAAGGGTAGAGGGAGGGGTAGGGTGAGGAGATCCAACTATGTCTCGGGGACACAAAGAATAAGTTATTAATAAAGAGTCCAAAGACGAGTCATGATCTAGGACCTCAAATTTCTTTTTACACCTATCTTCCACAGTCCCTACCGAAAAGATCTCTATTACTGACTCGCGTCTGAATGTGTCAAGTTCCCGTGTCTCCCGTCCTCCCCCTCTCGTGAACTCCGACCTCGTTCTGCCCCTCTCTTCGTGTGCGTGTTGTCCCATCTAAGAACAGGTTTCATTTCCCTGTCCCCGACTATCTCTAGTACCGTAGACCAGGGTTGTGAAGCACCGTTTCTCTACCCCTTTGTTACCTTTGTCCCTGTCTGAAATAAAAGGACCCGAGGTTTTAGTTACGGCTACTACTGACGTCAGTACTTTAATCTCCTAAGGAGGAAGAAACTTCTTTTCGATACTGTTTGAATCTGTCGCATAATTTTTTGTCTATAATGAAACGACTGTTTCCAGACAGATCAATTTCGATTTCGAAAAGGCCATCAGTACATACCTACACTCTCAACCTGGTTTTTCTTCTGACTCGTACCTTCTTGCCTACGAAACGTTGACACCACAACCTTTTCCGAGAACTCTAAGGTCCCCTGAGACGTTCCTCTAGTTTGGTCAGTTAGGACTTGTTTTAGTCAAGACTTATAAGTGACCTTCCTGACTACGACTACGACTTCGAGGTCATGAAACCGGTGGTCTAAGCTTCTTGACTGAGTAATCTTTTCTGGGACTACGACCCTTTCTAACTTCAGCCCACCTCTTCCCTTACTGTCTCCTACTCTACCAACGTACCGTAGTGACTGAGGTACTTGCACTCACCTCGTTCGAGGCCCTCTACCACTTCCTGTGTCTTCGGACCACACGACATCAGGTGCCCCAACGTAGTTTAGTCTGTGCTGACTCGTTGACTGGTTGTTGTTGTCGCTCTCCACTCCTCCCGTAGGTGTCGTCAACTACCGTGGTCACCGTGAAATCCTCCAGATCTGTAATTATACTAAATCTCACGAAGTACCAGTGCACACGAAAACTCTAACCACTGAGATTTACGATACCCTCCCTACTTAAACTTCCCGTATGTTTATTGACCTCCTTCTGTTTAGACTTCCGTAATTATGACCCCCTTTTTTCCACTACGTCCGGACTTGACTCCCTCACAAATGTCTTTATAAAATCCTATATTTTGAAAGTCCCATGTCATATCTATTCAAAAATTCTTTGGTTATTTACATGTTTAGGTCCCTGAGACTTTTTCATCTAAGACGAATAAAATATTTTCCATAGTTTACTCTTCCCTTTACTAGTTGTTCTTGACTGACTTAAACGAAGATAAATAAAGCATCAAAAGGATAAAGTGTAACAGGTCACAACTTCCCTGAGCACATCCACAAAATAAACTTAAACGAAAAGGACCTGGATGGTTCGAGTACCTCTTTGTCCTCGTTTGCTGAGTCAACATATCTAATTTTCTTCTTTTTCTGTTTGTGAAACTCAAATCTCGAACATCAGTGACAAGATCCTCTATTGACTCTTAGAAGACATTCACGTTTCCACTCCTATCTTTTCTTTTTTCCTGTCCTCACTTTTTTCTTTGTCAAGTATTAAAGAATGATAGTCAAGTCAAGTCGGCAAGTCAGCACAGACTGAGAAACGTTGGGGTACTTAGCGTTGTGTGGTCCGGAGGGACAGGTAGTGGTTGAGGACCTCAAGTGAGTCTGAGTACAGGTAGTTCAGTCACTACGGTAGGTCGGTAGAGTAGGAGACAGCAGGGGAAGAGGAGGACGGGGGTTGGGGAGGGTCGTAGTCTCAGAAAAGGTTACTCAGTTGAGAAACGTACTCCACCGGTTTCATGACCTCAAAGTCGGGACTGGTATACTGACAAATTTCCACGATTTAATTAATCATCAATACGTGTTGTGTAATAATCTACACCAATGAGTTATCTAAGCCGTAAGATCATCTCAGTCTCAACTGAAAGATATATGACGAAAATTTATTATGTCGTGAGGAAATATGGTTGTAGGGAACACTTGAGAATTAAGTAATGTTTATTATTTTGTTCAACTATATGATACACCTGTGTCGACTCTTGCTCCATAATACATCGTTTAAAGGGTACTGGGGTAATGGTAACCGTTTCGGTTAAGATTTTATATACTTCAGTCTCTTTTGTGTTCTTTATAAAATCATAAACCATAGTGTCAACGAAAACGTTAATATGACTATATTGGTATTGATTATGAATACTTAACTGTCGATATATTTTTATAACGATTCTTCAGTGTAAAAATCTTCCGTTAGAGATCTACAGATGAATCAAAGGGTTGATCAGGATCTCAAGATTTGTATTAGGACGATGGGTGAGAGTCCACATACGATTTATGATCGGATTTACTTAAGTGACAAAGGATCGAGACAATAAATAACATAATGATACCAGTCTTTTTCTTACGTTTTGGGAACGATTCTCCATAACTAAACGATATCCAACGTATTTTCGTCAGTCGTGTTCCATCTAAAACGGTGTTTTAGATTAAACCTTGGTAGTCTTCCTACCATTCCGGCACGGGTCCACCGGGTGTCGACTGACGAGACCCGAAAACGTAATGGAAGAAACGAAAGAGACAAAAGACCGTCGACACTGAACGTGTCGACTACCTCGCACATTAAGGGATGGTACTTGTGACGACGTCAGTAGTAGAAATGAAATAGATAATACCAGAAGACAGGTTTAAGACACCTACGACTGACTAAAAACCAGTAACTAACCCTATGGTTACGTTTGACTAGTTTGTCGAAAGTTGTTGTTCAACTAGTTGTTGAACGGAGAAACTGTTCAGAGTAATAACTCCGAGTTTCGTCATCTTCGGGTTAGTCTTTTTACACTTTTGTATCAGAGGTAAATAATCTTGCACTCATTCTTCTGTTAAGACTGATTGAACATGTTTCAAAAAGAAGTCTCTTAGTCAAGGTACAGGAGGAGCGGGGACTTTGAGTGATCAGGAAGTGTCAAAAGACATAGAATGTGTAGTGACAGTAAGTACTTCTCTACAATTGGCCACACAGAGTAAACAAGATGAAAAATTGAAAGATCATAATGACTAAAACTAAGTGAGTTAAAGATAATGTATAAGACATAAGGTTTTCTTAAAATGGTTATTAATAAAAAAAGTTGTATGTTTTTTAATAATTCTTTTAGATACAGAGGGAATAAAACGTGAATTAATACAGATCTCTAATACGGAATTAATACAAGATCTCTGGTACCAAAATTTTTGTGAAAATTACTTACGATGATGAAATTAATTACAATGTTTGGATCTGTTGCAATTTTTCGTTTCTATAGTGAAACAACTGTTTCCAGACATATCGGTTTCGGTACCAAAAAAGTCATCACTACATGTCCACACTCCCAACCTGGTATTTCTTCCGACTCGTGACTTCTTGACTACGAAAGTTTCTCTTCATGATCTCTTCTGTAGACTCTCAGGGAACCTGTCGTTTCAGTAGTTTGATCAGTTAGGATTCCCTATAGTTGGGACTTCCAAGTGATCTTCCTGACTACGACTTTGACTTCGAGGTTATGACACCGGTGCACTACACTTCTCGACTGAGTGACCTCTTCTGGGACTACGACCCTTTCTAACTCCTATCCTCCTCTTCCCCTGTCGTCTCCTACTCTACCAACCTATCGTAACGACTAAGTCACCTATACTTGAGCCCGTTTGAGGCCCTCTACCACTCCGTGTTCCTCCCGATCTCACGACGGCACGTTACCCAGTGTTTCTCAACCTGGACTGAATCACTGACTTGTGGTGGTGGTTGTTGAAGAAATTAATGTTACTCTGTAGAAAGGAGTTTAGTAGTTATAGAAATCTTGATTACAAAATTCGGAATCTATCTGTAGTATTTGAATGTATTCTTTACTCAGAACACCCACTGATTAATAAAGGTACACTTTTATCCTATTCAGATCCTGGTGTGACCTAGGTCTCTCGTGTCTCTCGTTACTCCGTTCTTACTTATGTTGTGTCTTTATAAGCGAAATCTTTTTTTCCTGAACAGTCCAGATTTAATGAATTCTCTTTAGTTTCTTTGTTCGTTCTTTACATTTTCACTTTGAAATTTGAGGTACAGTTGTGTTCCCGGGGAAATAGTAAAGCGTAGGTTGGCCCAGTTGCCAAATTTTAACCAAGACTTCACACTCGACTCTTAGGGACTTTAGGTCTCTAGGTGACCCGGCCCCCAGGTTCTCCAGTTTTGATAAAAGTGTTGAGATTTGTAATGAAGGTAGGAGTAAGAAAGACTCACGTGTCACTTCAAGAAGTCTCTGTAAAATCCTGAGTCACTTGATTTTACCTGACCAAACACCAAATCAGGATTCAACCCAGGCTGAAAGTACTGGGGTACATGACATCGAACGGTCCGAGGAGACCACTATCCTAAAAGGTTCGTTCTTACGACCTTACCCAACGGTAAAGGGAGGGGTCCCCTAGAAGGACTGGGTCCGTAGCTTAGACCTAGAGGACGTGATGTCCGTCTAAGAAATGTCTGACTCGATGGTCCCTTCGTGGGTTTACCTGACCTCACCCACTTAAATTGAGTCTACTGGTAACATAGATCATGGTACCCGTTCTCAGGTAATCTCTTTTACCACATCGGTAGTGTCAGTTGTTCTCAGGCTTTGTCATGAACCTACGTTAAAGTTTTTACTGTCTTACTAGAGACAAGCAAAGGTGTCGTTTGGTAAGTTATAGTGTCATTAGGTTCAGATACGGGGCTGGTCAATACAACTTCTCTGACTTCAACTTGCCAAGATACTGCTGGATGTTCTGGAAGATCTTGATTGTGGGTTTTTTCTACAAGAAAAGTAATATCCCCTGACCTTACGTTTACATCCTTCAGTGTTCTAGGGACTTTATTGTCCGTTTAAACCGGAACCTCATGTCTTACTTCGTCCCGTTTCCACTTGTCTCGAAACGGTTCGCTTGTATGACCAGTATCGTTTGTGGGAGAAGGTTGTCGTGTTCTCTTCTGAGATGTGTACCTGTAGTGGTCTACCAGTTATGGTTTTCGTCTAACTAATATAAGAAACGTCGGTTTCTACGTCTTCGAGATATGTCAGTCGTTTTTGTTCTGACCCTCGACTGACGCCGAGTCTAGGACTTGAGGAATAACGGTTGAAGTCTGAATTTAATTTCTTTTCATCCCTTTTGGTGACCTAGTAAGTCCATATTGGATTTAGTTTAGGGAATCCTACTATGTCACCTTGACTGTTTATCTAAGTTTCCTCATCTAAACTATCTCACGGACTTCTTGATACCTGTCTCTAAGTACTGTAACGTCTCCTCCGTCACTAGTTCTTGTAAAGGTTCTTTTTCTTTACTTTTTACGTTTTACCAACAGACTCCTCCGGAATGTTTATAGACTCTTTTCTTCTCTTCGATTTCCGTTTCCTCTTTTCCTTTCTATATGGGTAAACTTACGTCTCAAGGTTTCTTATCGTTCCTCTCTATTCTTTCGGAAGGAGTCACTAGTTACGTTTCTTTATCTCCTTTTGTTATCTTACTCTTTCTTATCTCTAGAGGAGTTTTTTCACTTTATATGCTTCCCTGGTAAAGTACGTTTTTACCCGTGTTACTTCCTGTCTTTACCATACCTGGGTTGTCTACGTCTTCTATAAGTCTTCTCCACCATTCTTGTGTGTTTTCTTGATATGTCTTTTCTAGAAGTACTGGGTCTATTCGTACTACCACGCTAGAGAGTGAATCTCGGTCTGTAGGACCTTACACTTCAGTTCACCCGGAATCCTTCGTAGTGATACTTGTTTCGATCATCTCCACTACCTTAAGGTCAACTCGATAAAGTTTAGGACTTGTTACTACGATACTTTCACGACGTGAGTTATACGGTCCTTTAGACCTTTTGAGTCATCACCGGTGTCCTGACCTTTACCAGTCAAAAGTAAAGTTAGGGTTACTTTCCCTTACGGTTTTTTACAAGTTTGATGGTGTGTTAACGTGAGCAAAATGTACAATCGTTTCGGTATGAGTTTTAAGAGGTTTCGGTCCGAAGTTGTCATGTACTTTGTGCTTGAAGGTCTATAAGTTCGGTCTAAATCTTTTCCGTTTCCTTGGTTCTAGTTTAACGGTTGTAGGTAACAGTATTTTTTCGTTCTCTCAAAGTCTTTTTGTAGATGAAGTCGAAATAACTAGTAGGGTTTCGAAAATTGACACACCTAGTGTTGTTTGATCTTTTAAGAATTTCACTACCCTTATGGTCTGGTGGACTGGCCGGAGGACTCTTTAGACATACGTCCAGTTCTCCGTTGTCAATCTTGACCTGTACTTTGTTGTCTGACTAAGGTTTATCCCTTTCCTCATACAACTCCGACATATAACAGTGGGACGAATAAATCGAATATACGTCTCATGTAGTACGCTTTACGACCCGATCTACTTCGTGTTCGACTTTAGTTCTATCGGTCCTCTTTTTAGTTGTTGGTGTTTATACATCTACTGTGGTGGGAATACCATCTTTAGTTTCTTGAATTCTCGGAAAACTACTTTCACTTTCTCCTGTCACTGTTTCAACCAAATTTTGAGTTGTAAGTCTTTTGCTTCTAGTACCGTAGACCAGGGTAGTGAAGTACCCTTTATCTACCTCTTTATCACCTTTGTCACTGTCTGAAATAAAACCCCCCATGAGGTTTTAGTGACGTCTTCCACTGACGTGGGTACTTTAATTTTCTGCGAACGAGGAACCTTCTTTTCGATACTGGTTGGAACTGACGTATAATTTCTCGTCTCTGTAATGAAACGGTTATAGCCAGACTGAGCAGTTTCGATACCAAAAAAGGTCGTCAGAACATACCTACACTCTCAACTTGACATATGTCTTTGGACGTGTGACTCCTTACTACGAAAACTTGACACCACAACCTCTTCTGAGAACTCTCAGGGAACCTGACGTTTCTCTAGGTTGGTCAGATAGGATTCCCTTTAGTCAGGACTTATAAGTAACTTTCCTGACTACGACTTCGACTTTGAGGTTATGAAACCGGTGGACTACACTTCTCGACTGAGTGACCTTTTCTGGGACTACGACCCTTTTTGACTTCCGTCCTTCTCTTCCCCTGTTGTCTCCTACTCTAACAACCTACCGTAGTGATTAAGCTACCTGCACTCAGACTCATTTGAGTCCCTCAACCACTACCTATTCCTTCGGACCACACGTCGGTAGGTACCCCAGTGTCTCAGTCTGTGCTGAGTCGCTGATTTTACTTGAGTTGAGTTATATCATTTGTAGTCATGTGTATTTGTTTACAAGAAACCTTAAGAGTTATTAAAGATTTTCATATTTTCCTAGGATTTCGTTTGTTGAAAGTCTTAGTGACAAATTTTTCTAATATAGATAGTTTATAAGTAATTTCATACTAATGAAGGGGATGAAAATTATTAGTTTCTGTGGTGTTTGAGTGTGTGTGTATGTGTTTGTATCTGTGTATGTCAGACGATTAGTTTTATAGACTAACCGGATGAAAGTAGACACATTGTTGTGATATTACTTTATTAATATTCGACTTTATATTGACTATATCATCGTTCACTTCAAAATGAGATCCCTTTCAAGTCCCAAGTTTGTTTGTAAAAACCTGTAACCTTTTTAGAATTCTCAGATTGTAAATTAGAGACTCTTAAGGACTCTTCATATCTCCAAGGTTTGACTCTTGAAGTCCCATGACTTTGTATATGTCTTTGTAGAACTCAAGTTCGAATGTAAAATTTTTAAAGAAAAAGAATACGAACATTTATAGAAAACAAAGTTTCGTGTCCATAGTTGTTATTGTAAACGGAATAAATGCAATTTAAGAATGTGATTTAAACGTTTTTATTCAATCTTGAAACTTCTGACTCGTAAAGTTTATAAAGTCACAGGAAGAAAGGTCTCAATTGACACATGACTTTTTAAATGGACTTGGCCTACAAGCATTTAGAAAGTAAGACTGACAAAATAATCCTTGTATTAGAAAGTAAGACCGACGTCCGACTTACCCCAAACCTTTGTTCAACTAATGATTTATTACGTATATACTATGTTAGGTGTCAAGTATTAAGTTCTATTTTAGTATTTGTAAAAATGGAAGTACAATCCTATAAAGAGTCCTCTTAGATTTTCCCTTTTCCCTGTATCTCAATTAATGTACATTTATACTTTCGGTCGATTCCTTTACCGTTGGGTGAGATCACAAGAACGGACCTCTTAGGGTCCCTACCCCCTCGGACTACCCGACGGCAGATACCCCAGCGTGTCTCAGTCTGTACTGACTTCACTGAATCGTCGTCGTCGTCGACGTATAAGTACGTCTCAATCATTACTCGTCTCAGGAACAGAAACGTGACTTATGTAAAGCAAAATCACAGAACAAAAATCCCCCTAGAATCCTGTGATCATTCTGTCTGAATACTTAGGTGATTTCTGTCACTTCTTTTTTATCCTTATGTTCAAATGGTTTTGTACGTCAATTATGAGGTTTTCATTGTAATGCAAAAGTTACCGAAATGTTTTATAATTTCACGTATATCTAGCTACACTTGTACAACTGACTACTCCTCTTTTACCTAGAATTAGTCTCCTCGTTTAGTACTTGGATTCTTCTATTTACACTTTCGACTACCATTTTACGTTGTCGTATAGAACTTACGTTGTGTCGTCAATAGTAAACGTGGTAATATAATGTTCATAAATAGTACAAGAAGTTAGACAGGTCAGTAAATTCCTCACGTGTCAACCCCACTGTCAAGTGATTTTACATATTAAGTAAAGAGTAGTCTCTGTCTCATTACTTGACTAGTCAGACCTATATATGAACATCTTTTACCGAGTATTTTTATAAGTAAAAAAAGGGGTATAGGTACACCCGATGACCAAACGGGTGTACAGAACCGAGGAGATCAAATCGGTAGAATTTCAAAGAACTAGGTGAGTATGTTCTTCCATATATTCAGTGTAGATCCTTTATTACATATTATTTAAGAGTTATAACTTTATGTTAATAGTTTTTCCTTTATTATTTAAGTTAACGGTCTCTTAATAATCTTTAATTTTTAAACGTACAAAGTTTTAGTCACATCATAAATAATTTTCATAAAGATCGTAAATCCCTTACTTGGACTAATTAGACAAACCGAAGTTTTGAATCAAACCATACCATGTAGTACGATTACGAAGTTTCCTAAAGATACTTTGTCGAAAGTTTTTTAGTCGATACAAATTTTTTTTGCTTAGGAAAAAGTTTAATTAGATTAAACTTATTGTTTATGACCATGTTGTATATAGAAACTACGGACTCTCGGACATCAAAAGGGGTGAAACTCGTAGGGGAGGTTGGAGGTCCTAAGAGACCTCGTTGTCACTAGAATAGAGAAAAGGAACATTTATGTGACTTCGGTAGATCTTCCTCAAGAGAGTTCCCAGGAGTAGTTGAGGTTTGAGTGGAGGGATTCCGGAATGAAAGGAGGGAAACAGGAAAGTCATCTAAGAGAGGAGAGGTTTACCATTAGAGACCTAGACACCAGAATTTAGAAGGGGGAAATGTAGGAAAGATACCTAGTAGGGATGGTAAAGAAAGAGGGAGAAACGAATCGTTACCATAAAATGTGGATATTAACGATGAAGTTGAGAAACAAAGGGAGACCAATATTTATACGAGTCTTTCTTTTTGTTTTATTACGAAAAGGAACTAGGACAATACAAGAGGTGATAGGTTTCGAGAAGAAGGTCTAAAGAGATTTACGTTCTGATGTGGGAACGATGAGACTCTCGAACAATCTTTACGTCTAAGGGTCTGGAGGACGAGTCGTACATATGAAGTGTGAACCAGGAGTTCGATGATTAATTTTAAACTCTTTGAGGTCAGTATCCCTTAGACGAAGATGTAAGTCAAGTCAAGTCAAGTCAACGAGTCAGCACAGGCTGAGAAACGCTGAGGTACTTAACGTCGTACGGTCCTGAGGGATAGGTAGTGGTTGAGGGCCTCACGAAGATGTCCGTACTTTCGTTCAGGTGACCTTTCAAAGGTTGAAGATTACGTCAAAGTCAAACCCCCCTTCACAATCTCACTCCTTTGCCTCCGATTCAAAAGTCCTCTCACTTAATTCAACTTCATTGTGACGTAATCTATGACTTTGACGTAATCTTCAACCTTTGAAAGGTCACTTGAGCGAAAGTACGACACACGAGGAACAGAGGGGTAGTGCGGGGGACGAGAGAGGAAGAAAGGTCAAGAGAACAACACCGGGTACACTGTGGCAGGATCTTTCGTCGTTGTAAAGCATACTGTAGTTAAACTTTGTAAATGTCGACTCGTGGATACGGGCACGAGGGGGTGTCTCCTATTTCGTGTCGAGACGACAGCTCTGGAGTCAAGAGTTACAGAAGGATTATTGCTCATTTTGTCCTTCTCCCCCTCTTGAAACGCCAAGAAGAGACTGTTCAAAACCACGGTCTTCGAGTGAAGTTTAAGTAGCAGGTACAGTTTATGAGAGGCAAATAGATTTCTGGAAATAATGAATAACGGTGGAAGGGGGTGTCTGGGTACGAGGGGAAAGAAGAAAAGGAGGGACACGGGAGACGGAGAGAGTAAGAAGTAAGGGAGAACGAAGAATAAAGAACTGGAAGGAATCCCACATCTCATAGAACTTTGTCTTGAATATATATATATATATATATATATATATATAATATATATATATATATATAAAAAAAAAAACCAGTACACAGTGTACCTTAGAATCAAGGGACTGGTCCCTATCTTGGACGTGGGGGACGTAACCTCTCGGAATTGGTCTGTTTCAGAATTTGTAACCTGTCACTTCATTCGAATTATTGATTATTAAATCGAAGAATTTGACCTAAGAGTTACATTAGACAGTAACCGTGGACTATTCTATGTGTTTTAACGGGACCAAAAGAGAAAAAAAGAGTGATGGACAGGTTGTCCACTAAAAGAAACGGATAATCTTATATAGTCGTAAGGGTAAAAGTTGGTTCCAAGACAGTTTACTGAAAAGACATTTTATGTCAAGAATGGAAGATGAACAGGTAAATTACAGAAAAAAGGAGAAAGTGGTCGTCAAGGTCTATTTACTAGGTGTATGAAGACACCTTCCGAGAGTCTCTATGAGACGATCTTAATTACTATTATTACTCAACGTGTTTCTCAAGGATTAGGGAAAACTTCTTTTATGGCATGAAAATTTTTGACGGATGAAAATTGGGTCACTTCTGTCCAAAACGGTTATAGGGTGTCGACGATACACTGTCTTGGTCTTACAACTTAAGTTTGTGCCACGACCTAGTGGTCCGTCACCGACGGACGTAGATTCTCTAGTCCGGGAAGAATAGAGGGAGGTATCGAGGGTGGAAGTTTGTCCTGTAACAATGAAATACAATGAAGTTCATGTCTACGGTATTTACATGAGACGTGCACGATGAATTCGTTAGGTTTTACCAAACGTGAATGATTTTGTAGTGATTTCGATTGACGACAATAATATTGGGGTGTATAAATAATGATAAAGGGTACGAAAATGAAGAGAACTTTACAAGAAACGTTTAGTTGGACTGTTAGGTTTACATCATTATCCAAATTCAAAGTGTATCAATGAAAAGTTACAGTCACAACGTTTTTGGGTGTTAAGTTGGACAAAGAGAGACTGGGATTGTCAAAATGCGTACGTATACATGGTTTATTTGTATGTAAACCAAGCCTCTAACCCTGACTGTGTATGTGTGATGACACATATTTTATCTGTTTATTATTCCTGGATGACATATCGTGGTCCTTGAGATGAGTTATAAGCCATTTTCGCGTATGCCCTTTACTTATATTTTTTCTCAACTAAATTTATATATACATATATATACATTGACTAAGTGAAACTACGTGTGTCCTTTGACTGTGTTATGACATATAGTTGACATGAAGTTATTTTTAACTTTCTTCTTTCCTTCCTTGTCTCCTTCTTTCTTTCTTTGTAAACTAGTATCTGACTGGACCTCATTACGATGTCAAAAGTCTATTTACATTGAAGTCTTGGGGTTACCTAAGGAATCCTGAAGATTCGGAACCAAAGACATGTTGTGACTAAAGTAATCCACTTAGAACGTTTACTTGTTTTCACATGATAAACCATCAAAAATCGTGTCTTAATAAAATAAGTTATGTCCAAATTTCATTCTTGGTTCAAAACTACCCCTTTACGTTTCCACTCTTTCAGTATCGTAGAGAACGAAAATACAAGAATGTAGTGAACCACGAATGTAAAGTTTTATTATTATCTTCTGTTATGGAGACTTAGGGTTCCACTAAGATACAGAAGGAGAAGAGGGTTAGGATTCCGACTGTCGTATAGACCTTTTACCACAGTGTCTATGTAATTACTCTTGTAAATGATTGATACTTAAAATTTCTGGATATATTCGGATAGAGATAGGTACTTATAAAGTTATTTTATTTCATCACCTTTTCTTAAAGTCTCTCAACTTCGTAAGAGTCCTTCTTTTCCAACCATCATCCACCCTATCAAGACTTCTTTCTCTCGTTTTCTTTATATGAAGTTTTCTTTACGTATAGTATAAACCTACGCACGAGAAATCTACCAAAATATACTCGAAAATTCGTATCCTTTTTAAGTGTCTACAAGTGATTGAATGGTGAAGATCATAAAAACACGCGAGGTAGTTGTCTTGAGTTTACCAGTACTAAACAAACTAGAACCCCTCGGGACAGTTATTATAGTCATAGTGAAAGAAAACGTTGTTCAAGACTGAAACACCGAGGAAGGATATGTTTGTTCTGTTTAATTTTGTTTTTGGGTTGAAGTCTTTTGTATAAGTAAGTAAACCAGTGAGTGAGTTAGTCATTCTACCGTTTGTAAGTGACACAGATCCTTTAGTATCTGTGACAGGACCCTCTTCAATCTTTACATTTCTTTTCTCACTAAGACGTAACACAAGATCCGTTCCATCTCTGTGTACTTTTCTTTGTTCTCGTCTTTTCATAGGAAGTTGTCGAGACGTTGACTTCGTCTACCTCGTGTCCTTTCCGTGTTTCCTCTTTCCTCCGTCCACTTGGACACTTCGAGTTCCTTACGACCCTGTTTCCCGACACAGAGTCTTCTGTCTCGTGTCTCGGTCCTGTACTCCCCCCAAGATCCTTCCCGCCGGGCTTGTGTACCCACTCCACACTTTGTTACAAGTGGTCAGTGCATCTTTTGATCTCGTCTCAATGACCCTTGGTATGTCTCTCTGTTTTGACCTCCTAGTCCAAGTTCACCCTCTTTCGTTCACAGTAGGAAAAGGAAGTGTACTACCCCTAGATGATGTGTTCATTTCCATAAGTCAAGTCAAGTCAGTGAGTCAGCACAGACTGAGAAACACTGGGGTACATGGCGTCGTGCAGTCCGGAAGGACAGGTAGTGGTTGAGGGTCTCAGGTGGGTTTGGGTACAGGTAACTCAACCAATACGGTAGGTCGGTAGAGTAGGAGACAGCAGGGGAAGAAGAGGACGGGAGTTAGAAAGGGTCGTAGTCCCAGAAAAGTTTACTCAGTCGAGAAGGGTAGTGCACCGGTTTCATAACCTCAAAGTCGAAATTGTAGTCAGGAAGGTTACTTGTGGGTCCTGAGTAGAGGAAATCCTACCTGACCAACCTGGAGGAACGTCAAGTTCCCTGAGCGTTCTTAGAAGAGGTTGTGGTATCAAGTTTTCGTAGTTAAGAAGATACAAGTCGAAAGAAATATCAGGTTGAGAGTGTAGGTATATACTGGTGACCTTTTTAGTATCGGAACTGATCTACATGGAAACAACTGTTTCATTACCGAGACGAAAATTATACGACAGATCCAACCAGTATTGAAAGGAAGGTTCCTCATTCACAGTAAATTAAAGTGCCGACGTTAGTGGGAGACGTCACTAAAACCTCGGGTCTTCTTATTTCAGTCGGTGACAAAGGTGACAAAGGGGTAGATAAACGGTACTTCACTACCCTGACCTACGGTACTAGAATCAAAAGACTTACAACTCGAAATTCGGTTGAAAAAGTGAGAGGAGAAAGGGAAAGTGGTTTTCCGAGATATCAAGAAGAAGTGAAAGACGGTATTCCCACCATAGTAGACGTATAGACTCCAATAACTATAAAAAGAGTCGTTAGAACTAAGGTCGAACATGAAGGAGGTCGGGCCACAAAGAGTACTACATGAGACGTATATTCAATTTATTCGTACCACTGTTATATGTCGGAACTGTATGAGGAAAAGGATAAACCTTGGTCAGACAACAAGGTACAGGTCAAGATTGACAACGAAGGACTGGACGTATGTCTAAAGAGTTCTCCGTCCAGTCCACCAGACCATAAGGGTAGAGAAAGTCTTAAAAGGTGTCAAA
>SJYO01045292.1:35084972-35120437 GCA_006410555.1 Capra ibex
AAACCGTATCAGTTATTTCGTCTTTATCTACAAAAAGACCTTGAGAGAACGAAAAAACTACTAGGTCGTCTACAACCGTTAAACTAGAGACCAAGGAGACGGAAAAGATTTTGGTCGAACTTGTAAACCTTCATGCCAAGTACATAACGACTTCGGACCGAACCTCTTAAATTTCACAGTGAAATGATCGTACACTCTACTCATTTCCACAATGTAGTAGTGTTTATATAAAATAAAATAAACCACGGTACGAAAATAAGTTTATATAAGTATAAATGTGGTCCTTCATCATTTATACTGTCCTAAAATTTCTGTCGTAGTACCTTTTTTGTTTTTGGATATTCGTTATGAAGTGTCTCCTGTCATTCGTATGATGTATGACATGTATATACATACTTTCACATTAATTTTTCGTTTAAACCGACATTTATTGTCAGTTTATTTCTACCATTCTCAGTAAGATTTTGGTTGACGTCTCAGTTCTCCTTTCTTTTCTAACCGTTCATACAAAATCTTATTAATGAGACCGTCGGTGTATTTCTACTTGTAGTCCTCTTGTTTTGACCTTTTCTTATAAAGTTCTAGTATCCACTTTTTACTTAATCCCATTATTCTATATTTTTTACAATTCGTCTATCTTTTATGACTTGAACGACTCACTGACCTATGTCATTAAGGTTCCTTCCACCTCGGGTCTCGAAAAGGAGGACATCGTAAAGTCACTAAGACAGATGATCCTACCCCTCCTGTCTACTGTCCCAACGAATGTTTCTCCGTCCTTCCTCCCTGCGCTCTTTCCTGTTACCGAAGTCAAACCCCACATTATTTACTTAAACTCCGTACGTTCCCTGAGTTTTTCTAAACTATTTATGGTAACACAATCTTTATCTCTTTGAAAAAGTCCTTTTCGTATATGTAAATCCTATTAATAAACATTTTATATGATTCGACCATATTAATCATATTTGTATCCGTCTTAAGACTTGAAAACTTTTATTTTGTTATGGTCCTCTTCTTTTGATACTCTAATTTCAACAGTTAATATATAAAGTCGTAGACAAAGTTTCTATATTTCGACATCAAAGTATTTATATTCTTTATAAGTGAACATCCTATAATGTTATTATTCGTAAAAATTCAAATTACTTTTTAAATTAATATTTTGTGGTTAAGTTCTACACTATTCTTCTGAAGAAAAATTTTAACTAGAATTTGTTGTTCAAACTTTAACATCTTCTCTTTACAAATACACTCCTACATTAATACTTAGTAATATTTCATGATAATACGATATTCTTTCTTTATCTTTTATGATAAACTTTTCTTGAGTATGTTTTAACTATCTCTTTAGTTTTCGAAATGTCTGTTCGTTTTCAATTCTCTTAAATCGTGGTTGTTTGGTCGGAATGTTATTTATGAGTTCCCTGAATGTATCAGTCATTTGTGTTCTCTTTCCTTTTTGGATGTTTTTGATTGGGTTTTGTTAATTCTTTTACGGATATCCTTGTATGTATAGTTATTAATGATATTTAAATTTACCTAGTTTACGTGGTTGGTTTTCTATGTCTCATTGACTTATCTATTACTATTGTCAAGTCAAGTCAAGTCAGCGAGTCAGTACAGACTGAGAAACGTTGGGGTACTTAGTGTCGTGCGGTCCGGAGGGACAGGTACTGGTAGAGGGCCTCAAGTGAGTCTGAGTACAGGTATCTCAGACACTACGGTAGGTCGGTAGAGTAGGAGTCAGCAGGGGAAGAAGAGGACGGGGGTTAGGGAGGGTCGTAGTCTCAGAAAAGGTTACTCAGTTGTGAAGCGTATTCCACCGGTTTCTTGACCTCGAAGTCCAAATCGTAGTAAGGAAGGTTTCTTTAGGGTCCCAACTAGAGGAAGTCCTACCTGACCAACCTAGAGGAACGTCAGGTTCCCTGAGAGTTCTCAGAAGAGGTTGTGGTGTCAAGTTTTCGTAGTTGAGAAGTCACGAGTCGGAAGAAGTGTCAGGTTGATAGTGTAGGTATGTACTGGGTCCTTTTTGGTATCGGAACTGATCTGTCTGAAATCAACCGTTTCATTACAGAGACGAAAACTTATATGATAGATCCAACCAGTATTGAAAAGAAAGTTCCTCATTCGCAGAAAATTAAAGTACCGACGTTAGTGGTAGACGTCACTAAAACCTCGGGGGGTTTTATTTCAGATTATGACAAAGATGACAAAGGGGTAGATAAAGGGTACTTCACTACCCTGGTCTACGGTACTAGAAGTAAAAGACTTACAACTCGAAATTCGGTTGAAAAAACGAGAGGAGAAAGTGAAAGTAGTTCTCCGAAAAATCAATGAGAAGTGAAAGACGGCATTCCCACCATAGTAGACGTATAGACTCCAATAACTATAAAGAGGGCCGTTAGAACTAAGGTCGAACACAAAGAAGGTCAGGTCGTAAAGAGTACTACATGAGACGTATATTCAATTTATTCGTCCCACTGTTATATGTCGGAACTGTATGAGGAAAAGGATAAACCTTGGTCAGACAACAAGGTACAGGTCAAGATTGACAACGAAGGACTGGATGTATGTCTAAAGAGTTCTCCGTCCAATCCACCAGACCATAATGGTAGAGAAAGTCTTAAAAGGTGTCAAATAACACTAGGTGTGTCAGTTTCCGAAACCGTATCAGTTATTTCGTCTTTATCTACAAAAAGACCTTGAGAGAAGGAAAAAGTAACTAGGTCGTCTACAACCGTTAAACTAGAGACCAAGGAGACGGAAAAGATTTTGATCGAACTTGTAGTCCTTAAGTGCCAAGTGTATAACGACTTCAGACCGAACCTCTTAAAACTCGTAATGAAATGATCATACACTCTACTCACGTTAATACGTCATCAAACTCGTAAGAAACCGTAACGGAAAGAAACCCTAACCTTACTTTTGACTGGAAAAGGTCAGGACACCGGTGACGAGTCAAAAGGTTCAAACGACCGTATAACTCACGTCGTGAAAGTGTCGTAGTAGAAAGTCCTAAACTTTATCGAGTTGACCTTAAGGTAGTGGAGGTGATCGAAACATACATCACTACGAAAGATTCCGGGTGAACTGAAGTGTCAGGTCCTACAGACCGAGATCTAATCACTAGTGTAGTAGTACTAATAGACCCGATACTCTAGAAAAAACATGTCAAGAAGGCATATGAGAACGGTGGAGAAGAATTATAGAAGGAGAAGACAATCCAGATATTGTAAAGACAGGAAATAGCTCGGGTAGAAACGTACTTTACAAGGGAACCATAGAGATTAAAAGAACTTCTCTAGAGATCAGAAGGGGTAAGACAACAAAAGGAGATAAAGAAACGTAGCTAGTGACTTCTTCCGAAAAAAATAGAGAAGAACGATAAGAAACCTGGAGACGTAAGTCTACGAATATAGAAAGGAAAAGAGGAAACGAAAAGCGGAAAGAAAAGTGTCGATAATCCTTCCGGAGGGGTCTGTCGGTAAAACGAAAAAACCTAAAGAAAAGGTACCCCTACCAGAACTAGGGACAGAGGATGTGTTACAGTACTTGGAGTAAGATATCAAGACACATAAGAACGGTGGAGTAGAATTATATAAGAAGAAGACAATCCAGGTATGGTAAAGACAAGAAATAACACGGGTAGAAATGTACTTTATAATGGAACCATAGAGATTAAAAGAACTTCTCTAGAGATCACAAAGGGTAAGATAACAAAGGGAGATAAAGAAAGTAGTGACTCTTTCCGAAAGAACAGAGAGCAACGACAAGAAACCATGAGACGTAAGTTTACCCATAGAGAAAGGAAAAGAGGAAACTGAAAACGAAGAGAAGAAAAGAGTCGATAAAAATTTCGGAGGAGTCTGTTGGTAAAACGGAAAAACGTAAAGAAAAAGAACCCCTACCAGAACTAGTGACGGAGGACATGTTACAGTGCTTATAGGTAGGTATCGAGTAGTCCGTGAGACAATTAGTCTAGATTAGGCAACTTAGGTAAAAAGTGAAAGTAACAAATTAGTATTCTCATTTATGATATACTTTGATTTAAGTCTTGTCCTTTTGATTAAAGTGTTACCTTGTGAAATGGAACCAAAATTTTAGATTCTGAAGTAGCAGACTACATCCGGGATTCAGTTGTGGTCCAAATAACCCTTTGGAAATTTCGTTTTTGTATGTTATTTTTACTCACTCAAGTAAAGAAACTTATTGCTGTTGTTGTTGTTTTGTTCACTTTCAAAAAATATATAATTTACTTGAAAGAACTATACTTATTTTAAACCGGACAAAATTTTGTCGAAAAAAAAAATTTCTAAAAAAACTACACCTGGTCAAAATTTCAGAAATAACTTAAACAAGGTTACCACGAAGATGTAATACAAAACCGACAGACTGGGACTTTGTACACTCTAGAATCGAAGGGACTGACTTATAGTTTGGGTGTGACGGATGTGACCTTCTCCAGAATAATTGGTAGAATTGGTGACGATGGGGTCCGTTCAGAGGTTTTTTCAAAAATCAATGGATAAAGACGAAGGTAGAGAGGGTTGGATACTTTATAGGTCAATTGTGAGTAAGAAAAAAGGTATTGTCTCTCACTGTCGGTTATATAGCCGTCTCGGATTTTTATTAGACAAAAGTGGTTTTCAAGATTATCGACTTGTCTTTTAGGTTGACTAGCTAACTTTATTAAAAACAAACGGGTTCGACCTTATTTGGACTATTGAATTTTGTTTCACCTTCTTATCCGAAAAGGAAGAGGTAACAGACAAGGACCAAGTCTCTGATTAGACTCAGGTAGGTTTTCCCCTCAGATCCAGGCAGTCGTCCCTTTGGTGAATAACTCTTCCGGGTCAAGAGAGGAAATGAGATTTTCCCTCATGTCCCTCAAAGGGGTGTTACAGTTTTGAATTTTACATCTGTTCAGTTTCTTGATTAAATATAGATAGAAATTGAATATACGATATGCCCATGAAGAGTCAGAGACGACTCCCCGTACCCTCATCTGCACCCTCGGTCCTTCCGGTTGACAGTTTAGTGTCCAGTTGAGTAAAATTGGTGCCTTAGTGTCCAGTTAAGTAATTGGAGGACTTTGGTCTCAACGGATTAATTCATTTTCATCCTGTGTAGATGAAATGTTTCGACGACACTACTGAGATACTCCAGTGTTTACAATTCGTGCATTACGTCACAGATTGGGTCTCATCTTGCGAGTTGTTTGTTATCAAAGAGAAGAGGTACAAGGGAATCAATTTGTATATTAAATTTTGTAGGACTTTTAGGATGGACGAATTTCTCAGAAGAAGTCTTGAGAGTAGGTTATAATTTCTTTTTTCGTTCTGCGTAAAATTTAGTTGTTTTCTTTTTATGTCTTATAATTTTGGAGTTCTGACTACGAAACAAATTTTCATAAGGAAAGTTTGGTGTAGACCCCTGGTGTGATCTCCCTTGTCACTAACATGATGTGAGCATCCGGTGATTACGGATTCTTGGTGAAGAGGGGAAATATCAGTAGTTTACGTTTTGTTTTTTTGTTTCTTGAAGACAAATGTTACTGGTATTAAGATTGGTTTGAGGTCCTCTGACTGTCTTTTACTATAATATGGTAATTATCTTAGTCATGGTATTTGTCTGTTATCGTGTGAATTTGTCGAGTCACAAAGACCTGAAGGTAACGAACCTCGTCGTTTGTCTCCGATATCCACAGAACGTCCCTGTATTGAAGAGACTGAGAAGTCAAGTGTTACTTTTACGGGATAGTGTCCCTTCGATCCAGATGTCCGTGACTTGAAGTGTCACACCATTCTTTATCCTTCATTTCAGAAGAGAAGGACCGGGCGAAAGGTTTCCGTTCTCTTCATACTTTCTACATCACTAAGGTCTAAATCTTTCCTATTAGAGAACTTTCCCTCCACCCTCTCCCGTTTACCCATTTCCCCCAGTTGAGCCAACACTCTTACCCCTGACCTTGACATCACCACTCGTACGTCATCCCATGTGTCTTCGACTTGAAAATTTTTCACAGATTTATGAATGTATATATATACGTGTGTGTGATTATATAAATTTTTCTTAGAGAACTATAAGAGAGGAAGGTAACGAGTTCTCATAGACCTAGTGTATCTCGTCCTACCAGGTTTCTCACGACACATGATTACTCCCTATAGTAATATAGTTAGGAGGGGTAATATACCGTTTATAAATATCTTTAGTACGAGAAAGTCGAACCTTCAGTATGTAGTAGTGTCGGATTCGACTACTTGTTCCCCTCTCTCCCTCCCTTCCTACCTCCCTCGGTGCCTGAGACCACGAAAACCTGTTGTAAAGGGTCCCCAGTAGTACTAGACTACGATCTCCCTACTGAGTGTACGTCACTGAGGGACCCCTCTCCTCGGGCGTTCGAGCTCGGACTTCTCGTCCCCGTCACTAAAAATTTACAAACGTGGGACACTGTAGTCTTGTTACATGTATTTTCTGAGAACTTTCAATAGACAAATCACTTGTTTACTTGTTGATTTATTCGTACAAAAGAAACTTTTAAAACAAATCTTTTTATGTCTTTAATTGGTCTCTGTTGAGAAAAGATAATACTTATATAACTTCTAATTCTGAGACAGTAGAGATATAGAGGAGACTGATTACATAATTTGGTTGGATGTCAAGAAACTATCTACAAAAACAACAAGTCAATGGTTCAGCACAGACTGAGAACGTTGGGGTACCTGACGTCGAGTGGTCCGAGAAGACAGGTACCCTAAAGGGTCCGTTTTCATCACCTCACCTAACGGTAGAGGAAGAGGTCCCCTAGAATGGCTGTGTCCCTAGTTCAGTATAGAGGCCGTAACCGTCCACCTAAGAAATGATCACTCGGTAGACCCTTCGGGGGAAACTAATCTATCTCCAGATGAGTCAATTTCCATAGGAGTCTGTGTGACGCGTTACACGGTGTAGCTTGTCCGGATTACGACAAAAACAATTAGGCTTCATAAAAAACACGAAAATCATCTTGGACGTCTCAGGGTTCAACTAGATAAACTTATAGCTAATACTATTAGAAAATTGACTACCGTTCTCTTGTAGAACAAGAATTTTTTGATATGACAGTACTGTTAATACATTGTGTACCTTCTTTTGTAAACCAGGATTACTTCAGTTGGATGGAGTGAGAGAAACCTAGACATTCCTTACTTCAACCATTATCTCTGGACGAACCATGTTATGATCCGCTTTATTGACCTAGAGTTGGTCCGTAACGAAAAGGCGGAAGACATGACAACCATCCATAGAAAGTCTTTATTAGAGAGTGATAATACGACGTGTGACCGAGACGAAACGTCAAGAATAACAAATAGTAAAGAATAGGATGGTCCTTCCCTAATAAGTCCAAGAGTCCATTGATAAAATCACTCTGATTAGTGATGTATCATTGATGATTGATAAGTAAGTGATTTACGTTTGATAAAGATTTTTACTTACAAGTCAGAGTATTCTTCAGGTTAAACTATATACTGATATCTTTATATGTAGTATGATTCAATTTAAAAAAAAAGAATAAATGTGATTCCAGATTATATCCTGAAATCCCCGGTATAATTTATGTACCTGAAGAAAAGTATTTTACGACAGAAACTACAATTTAGTGGATATTAATTGGAGAATTTCTTAACACTTATGATCACATAATTTTTTAATTAAATCTTTTATTTTGTGTGTACGTTAAATGTGGATAAAAAAGTATCAAGAAAGTAATGACTTTGAAGGAGTGAGGATGAAATAGATACCATCTTAGTGGTTGTCATTAAGTCATAGTCTACTACATGGACTCAACGATAAAAGTCCTCTTCAAAGTCCAGAGAAAAGAAATATAAGTCTTTAGTCAACCACTCACGATACATAATTTTTACACTATTTATTATAAAACTGTGATTATAATTTTTGTTGATGTTTTAAGAATCTAGTAAAGTCTATTTCAACAGTCTTCTATAATTAGGAGTTTTTTTTAAGATTTTTTTTAACTTTCGTGGTTTAATAAAAATAGACATGATGTAAGGATAATCACGGTTTTTCTGGTTGGAACAGACGATTAGACTGAACGGATATCTGTCGAACTAACTGTTTCTCAAAATGTAAAAAAAACTCAACAATTTTACAATTAAGTTGGAGGTCTAAAGAAAAGTAAAAAAAACACACACGGGTTTAGGTCCTTTGAGTTCTTAAGAACGAAAACTTTATTAAGAATCACTCCGGAAACCCCACCCTTCCTCCGAGTACTCCTTCCCCTATATACATATGAATCTTGACTAGATACTACAATATGTCGTCTTTTGTTGTGTTGTAACATTTCGTGAATAAGAGGTTAAATTTTTTAATTCCAATTCTTTGTTATCTTTACCTTTTTTTTCCAGTGACAGTCGTTCTTTTTGTTACATATTTATTCTTAAACTCAAAAGAAGACCATGAAAAGAGAGACACGTATAAATTTTGCAAACTAGGTGTGAGGTAGACTTTGTAAAACCACTCTATTTTTATATTAGTGAAAAGAGAAAATAGTCCAATAAAGAGGTGGTAGATGTGTGTCAAATAGAAAGGATTGTCTTTTACGGTAGTCATAGTTCAAGATTTCAAAATGGATGTAAACCCACAAACCCGCAAAAGATAAGACGAGGTAAGTAAATAGATAGGGGAAATGTCAACAATCCCTTACTTATAAAACACCCGTGAATACCGTGTCAAAATATAGTTCTTCCCGTTCAGAATCAGATGATACATGTTAAAATTAAAGTAGTGTTATTAATTTCTGTCGTATGTATTGGGTTTTACAAATTTTAGTACTATATAACTAAACCAAATTCATATCTTTTTAGTATGTAGGATTCTTTTACAGAAGGATAAGTCCTGTGTCGTTCGACAGAAGATTACAGGAAGTCGTTTCTTGTATATGTGGATTCATATGTGACTATATTTTACCTATAACTTAACATAGACTCCTTAAAAATTAGGTCTTCAACTGGAGAGTACCCTTAATAAAACGAGTGATACGTCAAAAGACATTATATATGGATACCATATTTTTATACATTTAATTTTTATTCTACGACTGTGTTGTGGTAGTCTTTAGACAGGTGACGGTACTAGGTACCTAACCGCTAGATACTTCTTCACAAAAGTATTTAGTGTACTCTTTTTTACACTCTCGGTCCTCCAAGGTCTTCTAAAGAACTTCCGATATCTTGAACTCTCGAGAATGAGTACTCATGTAGTACGATTGGGTACGTTTATTTTTCATCCTCCTTCTGTCTTTTTTGTCTACAATAAGTACAAAGTAAAGTAAAGACACTAATGACTGTAAGTCAATTTACTGAAGTTTTGGTAGTCGTTTCACGGGATATTCCCCTTAATGTTCACCCAGACTTTGGTCGATTCCGAAAGACGACTGATGTTTCAGACACCCCACGACCTAGAGTCCTTCCACAGGTTCTCGGAAGCTCCCCTTCGAGTGTCCTCCCTGGGGACGGTCCGGGAAGTGGGGTGAATGGACAAGTAGAAGAGGGACAGTAAGTCCGGTAAGGAGGACCCGTTGTCTTGGACGACGTGAAACCGATGCAACGACTGTGACCGTCGAAACACCTAGAAAGGCTCCAGGAACAGAACCTACGTTCCTGGAGCCTTCAACTAAGATACTGGCGACAGAGAGTGACCCAACTGCCTCCTCGGTTTCCCGCTCTACGGGAAGAAGGAGGACTTCGGTTTTGAGAAGAAGTAACGTCTTGGATGTTCGAGGTTGTGTGGAGTGGAGGGGGAGTCGAGAAGTCTCAGGGGATTTGGGTTGTGTTTGTGATGTCCATTCGGTCTCGTCGGGACGGTGTTACAGGGGTGACCCTTCGAGTTGTCAAATCTTAGAAAGTGGGGTCTTACTAGCAACGATTCGTTGAGGAGTTTTGTGTAACGGGTACGCGTGTCTCCGAACCGGACGGTCTGACTGTTTACACGTACACGTTCTTGATATTCGAGTAAAAGACTTTCTTTGTTATAGTTATTAGGGAATGGATTTGATTCTCCCTTTCTGTCCTTTGACTTTATTTGTCTTTAGTTTCGATGTAATATCGATATATTGACGGTTTTATTGATATGATGGGTTTTGTTAGATGTCTAAGTCACGTTAAAGACAGTTTAATGGTTACCTTAAAAGGTGTCTTGGTCTTATTTTTTTAAAATGTCACATAAACCTTTGTCTTTCGGAGTTTATAAGTTTCGTTAGAACTCTTTCTTTTCGTTTTTCTCGACTGTCTTAGTCCATGGGACTGAAGGCGGATGAGACGTTCGAAGTCATTAGTTTTGTGGCCAGGATCGTGTTTTTGTCTTTATATGACTGACTAGTTACTTTGTTCTGTCTTTGAGGTCCCTCTTTGGATACGGGTTACCAGTTAATTAGATACTATTTCCTCCGTTCTGATATGTTTCCGTGTTTCTGTCGGAGAAGTTGTTCACCACTATTCTTTTGAGTTGTCGATGTCCATATTCTTCCTTTAATCTTGTGAGGGATTGTAGTATGTGTCTTTGTTTGAGTTTTACCTGATTTCTGAATTTATATTCCTGTCCGGGATATTTTTAGAATCTCCTTTTATATCCGTGCTGGATTTAATTTCGCCATAGAAAAAAGTAGGTGGAGAATCTTATTACTTTTATTTTTGTCTTTATTCGTTTACCCTAAGTTAGTTTGAATTTTCGAAACCGTGTCACGTCCTTTAGTATTTGTCCTGTCTGGTGTTGGGTGTACTACCCGTTGTTATAAACATTTACTACGTTGATTGTTTTCTAATTAGAGGTTGTAAAAGTTTGTCGAGTTTCTCGAGTTATAGTTTTTTGTTTGTTGGGCTAGTGTTTTACTCACATCCTAGATTTGTATGTAAAGACATTCCTTACCGATGTCTACTGGTTTTTCGTGTACTTTCCTACAAGTCTTTCCTACGAGGTGTAGTGATTAATAATCTCTTGACGTCTTTATGATGTTACTCCATAGTAAAGTGTGGTTAGTCTTATCGGTGGTAGTTTTTTAGATGCTTGTTATTTACGAACTCTCTCACACCTCTTTCCCTTGCGAGGATGTGACAAAGACCTTACATTCATCCATGTGGGTGACACCTCTTGAGATACTCCAAAGAAATTTTTGATTCATATTTGAACGGTATACTAAGTCGTTAGGGTCAGGAACCGTATAGACCTCTTTTCACCTTTTTCACTTTCACTTCAGCGAGTCAGTACAGGCTGAGAAACACTGGGTCACCTGACATCGGGTGGTACGAGGAGACAGGTACCCTAAAAGATCCGTTCTTATGACCTCACCCAACGGTAAAGGAAGAGGTCTCCTAGAAGGGTTGGGTCCCTAGTTTGGGTCCAGAGGGCGTAACATTCGTTCTACGAAATGGTAGATTCGGTGGTCCCTTCAGGACCTCTTTTGGTATTAAGTTTATCTATTGTACGTGGGGTCACAAGTGACGTCTTGATAACTGTTATCGGTTCTGTGCCTTCGTTGGATTCACGGGTGGTTGTCTTCTTACCCATTTCTTCTCCGTTCATGTGTGTCTGTGTGTGTGTTTTACCTTATATTGAGATGATATTTTTCTTACTTTATTACGGTAAACGTCGTTGTGTCTTCCCAGAGCAGAGTTTTAATGTTATGATTCACTTCATTGAGTCTCTTTTTGTTTATAGTGTAGTGAATGCACACCTTAGATTAGTTTTATTCGAATAAATGTTTTGTCTTTGGTTGAGTGTCTAGAGTTTTAGTTTAATACAAATACTTTCCCCTTTGTACTTCCCTCCCTATTTAATCCTCTAACCCAAATTTTGTATCTATGATAAAAAGGTCATCACTACATACCTATATACTCTCAACCTAGTATTTCTTCCGACTCACGACTTCCTGACTACGAAAATTTGACACCACAACCGCATCTGAACACTCTCAGGAACCTGACGTTTCTCTGATTTGATCAGTTAGGATTTCCTTTAGTTCAAACTTATAAGTAGTCTTCCGGACTACGACTCCGACTTCGAGGTTATGAAGTCGGTGGACTACACTTCTCGAGTGAGTAGTCTCTTCTGGGACTACGACCCTTTCTAACTTCCGTCCTCCTCTTTCCCCTGTTGTCTCCTGCTCTTCCAACCTCTCGTAGTGACTGAGTTATCTGTACTTAAACTCGATTGAGGTGTTCTATCACCTCCTGTCTCCTCAGAACGTCCGACGTCAGGTAACCAGTGTCTGTCTGTACTGACTCACTGATTGTGAAACTTAAACTTTAACCTTTTGAATTGTCACGACCCAAAATTTATACAGATTTTCATTCCAAGCACTGTGATGTCCTCTGTCCCTAGTTCTGGTAGGGGTACCTTTTCTTTACGTTTTTTCGTTTTGTCGACAGACTCCTCCGGAATGTTTATCGACACTTTTCTTCTTTTCGCTTTTCGTTTCCTCTTTTCCTTTCTTTATTCGTAGACTTACGTCTCAAGGTTTCTTATCGTTCCTCTCTATTCTTTCGGAAAGAGTCGTTAGTCACGTTTCTTTATCTCCTTTTGTTGTCTTACCCTTTCTGATCTCTAGAGAAGTTCTTTTAGTCTCTATGGTTCCTTTATAAAGTACGTTTCTACCCGAGCTATTTCCTGTCTTTACCATACCTGGATTCTCTTCGTCTTCTATAATTCTTCTCCACCGTTCTTATGTGTCTTCTTGACATGTTTTTTCTAGAAGTGTTGGTTCTATTAGTGCTACCACACTAGTGAGTGGATCTCGGTCTGTAGGACCTGACACTTCAGTTCACCCGGAATCTTTCGTAGTGATGTTTGTTTCGATCACCTCCACTACTTTAAGGTTAACTCGATAAAGTTTAGGACTTTTCACTACGACACTTTCACGACGTGAGTTATACGGTCGTTTGAACCTTTTGAGTCGTCACCGGTTCCTTGACCTTTTCCACAAAAGTAAGGTTAAGGTTTCTTTCCGTTACAGTTTCTTACGAGTTTGATGGTGTGTTAACGTAAGTAGAGTGTGTGATCATTTCATTACGAGTTTTAAGAGGTTCGGTCGGAAGTCGTTATACACTTGGTACTTGAAGGTCTACAAGTTCGACCGGAATCCTTTCCGTCTCCTTGGTCTCTAGTTTAACGGTTGTAGGCGACCTAGTAACTTTTTCCTTCTCTCAAGGTCTTTTTGTAGATAAAGACGAAATAACTGATACGGTTTTGGAAGCTGACACACCTAGTGTTATTTGATACCTTTGAAGACTTTCTCTACCCTTATGGTCTGGTGGACTGGACGGAGAACTCTTTAGACATACGTTCAGTCCTTCGTTGTCAATCTTGACCTGTACCTTGTTGTCTGACCAAGGTTTATCCTTTTCCTCATACAGTTCCGACATATAAGGCTGGAACCAATAAATTGAATGTACATCTCATGTAGTACTCTTTGCGACCCGTCCTTCTTCGTGTTCGACCTTAGTTCTAACGGCCCTCTTTATAGTTATTAGAGTCTATACGTCTACTGTGGTGGGAATACCGTCTTTCACTTCTCCTTGATTTTTCGGAGAACTACTTTCACTTTCTCCTCTCGTTTTTTCAACCGAATTTCGAGTTGTAAGTCTTTTACTTCTAGTACCGTAGTCCAGGGTAGTGAAGTACCCTTTATCTACCCCTTTGTCACCTTTGTTACCGATTGAAACAAAACCCCCCGAGGTTTTAGTGACGTCTACCACTGACGTCGGTACTTTAATTTTCTGTGAATGAGGAACCTTCTTTTTAATACTGGTTGGATCTATCGTATAATTTTTCGTTTCTAATGAAACGGTTGTTTCCAGGTAGATCAGTTTCGATACCAAAAAGGTCACTAGTACATACCTACACTCTCAACCTGACACTTCTTCCGACTCGCGGCTTCTTAACTACGAAAACTTGACACCACAACCTCTTCTGAGAACTCTCAGGGAACCTGACGTTCCTCTAGGTTGGTCAGGTAGGATTTCCTCTAGTCAGGACCCACAAGTAACCTTCCTGACTACGATTTCGACTTTGAGGTCATGAAACCGGTGGAGTACGCTTCTCAACTGAGTAACCTTTTCTGGGACTACGACCCTCCCTAACCCCCGTCCTCCTCTTCCCCTACTGTCTCCTACTCTACCGACCTACCGTAGTGGCTGAACTACCTGTACTCAAACTCACTTGAGACCCTCAACCACTACCTGGCCCTCCGGACCGCATGACACTAAGTACCGCAGAGTTTCTCAACCTGTGTTGACTCACTGATATGACTTTTCATTCAATCCACGTCTCTTTTATAAATCATATTTTTCATGAGTCTATGATAACGAATTTTTATCATATTTATGATGAATTTTAATCATAAAAATTTTATGGTATATTTCAAAGTAGTATGTTGTTTTTATAAAGGGATATTATTTCTGAAAGAGTAGTACAAATTACCCTTTGTTGATTTTACAGTACTTTTATCAGGTCTTCCCTTTAAAAAATGATAAATAGAAAGTCCAGTATATAAAAAAGAGTTTTGGACATGTATAAGAACACTACAAAAGTTTTCATCTAGGACTATGTCTAAACTGGGTAGACATCTAGGATCTCCTCTGTGAGGTGTCCTGAGTCTAAGTTTAAGTTGTTGTCGACCTTTCTTTTTCCTAATGTAAGAAATAGATTTTATGAACTTAATGGATTCATAATCAATTTTTGTTTGTTTGTTTTTTTGGGTCTATAAAGATTCACAAGGTTTTTTACTTTGTATAGATATCTACTACCCTTTGTTTTATGTCCTAATGTTAATGTATTAGACAGGAACCAGGGTGTACACCGACTCATAGTCTCGAAGACAAAAAGAGTGAGAAGTAAGTAAATGAGTTATTGATACACGTTGCGACGACACTGTTTGTGACCTTAATGTTCTACTTCCACTGGGTCAGGTGGGACTTTTCACTATAGAGTATTTGACCTTTTTATCTCTTTGTCCGTTAAAGGTATGTCTCAGTATTCATGATTCTATATTTTCTGCCGTGTTCCTTGTGAGTGTTCCCTGTCGGTCGAAGCACAGTTATGACAGTCGAAAAACCACCTCCACGACACCTTCATCTATGTACTTCCTGTCCTTTTTTCATGTCCTCTATCTCCCCTCTTCGTGCATGTTTCTGGCTTCCACTCCTCCGTGTGGACACCCTAGGATGTCAGACAGACCAATCTAATCTACATCTCTATTTGTCGTCTCCTCCCGCCATTTCTCTATTCCGGGTTATGAAACCGTCCTAGGTATAACTACACCCACTAACCTTAAGAAGGACTCCCGTTTTACATTTGATCACTGTTTTAGTTACTGACCCTTTAAAATTCCAGTGGGTGGTTCACTGTCGTTATGTCTGTACTAACGAACTCAGACCCAAAGGATCGGAATTGCAGATGGTCTTTGAACTGTTCAACTACTTTAGGTACAAAAGACTCTTATCACAGTCCCACGTCCGTCTATCAAGATGCCTCTACCGTCTTCATCTCCATTCTATATCGGTCCTTGTTTTTCTTTATATATGACAGTACTACTGACATCGAGACATCATATTAGACTTCAGTTCGTCCAACTAAAGAGGTCAAGGTAAGAAGAAAGAGTTCTAACGAACCGATAAGTTCAAAAAAACCCAAAGGTATGTCTAATATTTTAATAAACAAGATCCAGACACTGTTTATGGTAACTGTCGAATTATCCCTAACGTAACTTAGATACCTAACGAAACCCATCATATAAGTAAAAGTGATATAACTAAGAAGGTTAGGTACTTGTAGTATATAAAGAGGTAGATAAACACAGTAGAAACTAAAGAAAGTAGTCACAAAGTATCAAAATATATTCAGAAAACAAAGAAATCAATTTAAATAAAGATTCATAAAGTAAAAACGACGTTACCACTTACCCTATCAAAGGAAGTAAAGACAAAAGAGTAACAATCACATATCCTTACGTTCCCTAGAGACACACAATTAAAATGTAGAACGTTGAAATAATATAAGTAACTAAGCGAGATTATTAAAAGACCACCACAGAAATCCCAAAAGATACATCTCTTGGTACAGTAGACGTTTGTCGCTCTTAAAATGAAAAAGAAAAGGTTATACCTAAGAAAAATAGAGAGAAAGAAGAGACTTACGACACAGATCTTGACGGTTTTGATACAACTTATCATCACCACTCTTACCCGTGCGAATAGAACAAGGACTAAAATCTCCTTTACGAAAGTTAAAAAGTGGTAATTCTTATTACAAACGATACCCTACTCTTCGCTCCTCTAAATGAATTGCGAATTCAAGCCCTGTTCCTTGAAGAGGGTCTCACGAACGAACCAAGGCTTAGAGAAGAAACTCTTCTATATACACGGGTGTCGTGGTACTTGAACCCAGACGTCATCCGTCGGGTGGAGACCCTGTCCCCAATTTGTAAGCGAAGGAGGAGAATCCGGACGTACCCGTTCAGAGACTGAACCCTAATTCACAAGTCTCTCCGGACGACACTGACGTGTCGATTTCATGTAGGAGGTCCAAGTACCGAGAGTTCATGATTCTGGGTTGTATCGGTGTCACGACAACTTCTTTGGAATCTAACGAGAAGACACTACCGTTCTTCGGTTTACTCTTCTGTCCAACTCTGGCATAAATTGTTCCCGATAAAAATAGACATGGTGTTTGTAGCACTTTTATGGTAGTTTTGGTATTTGGACTCACGTAACTCACTTTACCTATAAAATTAGTGTTACTGATGTGTTACTATTGATCAACGTTAAATTTCTGAGGGGTATCAACGATAGATTCAGTAGTAAGTAGGTCCACTACAGTTCTATCTCTACTTTTACTCGAAGTCAATGTGCAAAATTTATAAACTAAATTGATGTTTAAATCTTTGAAAGATGTTGACGAGTCGTTCTATAAAAAATCTTTAAATTAATTTTCCGATAGTCATTTTATCATTAATTTCTACATGGGAACATATTCTTTTATTGTTTTTGAGTATTGGATCTTGGTCTTTAATTAGAAGACTGAATCATAGTGTTCAAATTAAGTACTTTTCCTAAAGAGAATAGTAAGGAAGTTTACTTTTTTTTTTAGGTATACACCAATCACAAATCTACGGTCAGTAAGTGAATACGAATCCCCATCTTTTTGACCCCACCCATGTCATCTCGAATCTTTACTAATCCTTCGTGTCGGTTTCACTTTAGTTAACCTCATTCAGTTTGTAGACTTACATATAAAAGTCAATGATCCGTTATTCTAAGGTAAAGATTTAATCTTAAATTTACGTCGAAAAGTTCTTTAAATTCTTAAATTATTCATAGAAATTTTTTTACTCTTTAGATCCTGGTTTTTTATAGTGTTTTAAAGACACAGGAACTAATGGTGCAATGAATACCGAAAATGAATCACACGTATTCAGTTTATTTGTCGAGTCTTCAAGTGGTTTAATTTTTGTTCTTAGTGAATTGTCTTTAGACTTTGAGTTCCGTTTTTCTATTATCTTGATGTGAATCAGTTCATTGAAAGTTTCGACAATACATTTCCCGTACCTTAACTCCATCTTTGGTGATGTAAACGAGAACCTCATTCTAGAGTCAACTCGTGATTACATAATATCTTTAAAGATTGTGTTCCCCCGAGGCCCTGACCGGAGTACCACTCTCAAGACTTATTTCTAGACAAGACAAAGAGGTGGAGTTCAACCTACGACTAGAGAAGGTCGGAGAGTAATCAGGACCCCTTCTACCTTTTGTGGTAAAAGTAAGTACAAAGGGATTCACTAAACGTAAAAATTTCAACGACATATCATTTACCTTAAGGGTAATTTGACAAACTTGTGACTTTTGTGTCTCGTCTGGATGATATTAGTTACTGTCGACATTGGAACAAGATTTCTCATGTGTACACAGATCCCGAGGAGTTCATTGTTCGGTATCAACCCTATCCTCTCTTTCCCGTAGTCTCTCTTTCCCTCCACCGGAATGTCACTGTGGACGACGGCGACCCTGTGTGGAAGGAGATCCTTTGTCAAGTCCCAACTTCTTTCGGTGGTAGAGTGTTTCGGTCAAGCAAAGGAAAGTGGTGGGAACATATATGCAAAGTGAGTACTGGAGCCTCTTTAATTCGTAAACCGAGACTCCTTAGTGGATCTCGGTGGTCGAGCGTATGTTCTTTCAGTTATCCAAACAGACTTCTCTCGATTTTGTCGGGGTCCTTGTTAATGTTCATAAGGGACGAAAAGGTTTCAAGTGAAATACAATGAAGTGAAGGTCCTTCCCGGATACAGTCGTTGACGAAAACTAACTTTTTTTTTTTTTTTTAGACTTCTCTTAAAAACCAAATTAAAGTTTTCCGCTTTTCAGTTTTGAAAAATATCACTCTCCGTAGCACGAGGGGTTCATCCCTTTCACTGAGGTGACATGAGGAAGGGACCTTCGGTGTGGGGTGTAGAGTCGTAGTTCAACAGTGTCGGGACTTAGAAGAGACACTTGTAGACACAAAGAGAACACATATGAATAAAATACGTGGTTGATCGTCTTACACAGGAAACAATTGACGAAGAAACGAAATACGACAAAACTGAATTCTTTCCGAAGGATCCTTACGAGATGAAAGTCTGACACCCCTTTGGACTGATCCGTGACGTCCACCCTAGACGGGAAAGGTAAGAGGTGTGTGGACGAGTCAGTCCAGTGGTACAATCAAAGTCGGTGAAACACTTAATGGGACGGAAAGTTGGGACACAATTAAAGGGAGATAAAGTGTTCGTACGAAAATTCATCACATCTTTTTGAACTATATCATAAATGTATCTAACAGAATCTCACGGGAGATCCTCCCTGATAAATAAATCGAAAGTGAAGGAAGATTCGAGTACGTGGACCGACATATTTTTAACCGAGAGGTCTGTTTCATTACTTGATTTAAATAAAAGACACTAAGACACAGAAACGAATGAACAAATGAAATAAAAGGTTACTGAAAGACAGAGGATCAAGAAGATCCATCTCAAGGAATATAAAAAGGGTGAGACGAAATAATATTAGAAGACCGTTTTAAAAGTAGAACTTCTCAAGTCTAAGGTTCAGAAGTGAAGACTCAAGGTAGACTGAAGAATACCTTTGTAATAAGAAGAGAGTATTGATGAGATTCAAGAGAACTCTACGACGAACATGGATTCCGTTTACATTTTTCTATTGTAAAATTTTTATTAATATTGAACCTATTAATATGAACAAAGAAATTTAAAACTCAGTCACCAAGTCTCTCATTAAAATTTACAATTTTTATTCTCACTTTCAAATTTTTTTAATAGCAGTTACTCTTCACCCTTAGTTACAATATCCCCATGAATTTATTAAACTATTAAGTTTCTGATACTTCTAGTTGAATTTTAAAATTTGTGACTTGTTCTGTTCTTATTAAGTTCTCCTACCATGACCAAGATTTGGTGTCATAACAGAAAAGGAGGATGATCAGAACGACATACGGTTGACCAGAATTTTCATTTTCCTAAGAGATCACTCTTAGTAAGACTTTGCAGTCAAATGACCATTGACACTACCTTTGTCTTTATAAAGTTTCCTCTTTGTTCACGGGGGAAGGAAGGTCTTTAGATGTTTTGTTTGACGAGATTCCCTCCATTTCCCTTGTGTATTCGACATATGGAGACTTTACATTACATGTCACTCCACTTAAGTTCGTGTACTGTCTAGTTGTTTAATTGCACATTTTATCCAACTGAAGAAAATTAAAGAGATGCTCTAGGACAGAGCGAGAAAGAAGTGAGAGGTCATATGTGACGAGATGAACTGACACATGATAGTATGAGTGAAGAAACACTGAAAACTCCAAGTGATGAAGAACGAGGTTGAAGAAAAAGAAAAAGAAATCAAAAAGTGTAAAGAAAGCGTAAGGAAAGTATCTATTATTGAGGAGAGTTTCTTGAACTAAAAAGACGTAGGTCCACGTCTGTAAAACTTCTACGTCAAGGGTCGAGACGACCTTCTAGTGGTTAGAAGTTCTTCTTTTGTAATGGTAAACAATTACTCCGTTCACCTGACTCATGTCGGGTTGAGTTTGGCTCCTAGTTTATTCATACTACCACAGACATAACATCTTACATCCTGGACCACAATGAGTCTCTTAGTTCCTTCTGTAAATTTGGTGACTCTTAGTCTTTTATATGAGAAGTGACGGTAGTAGAAACAGTGTGTTGTAACCGTAAACTAAAATATGATAAATATTCATCAAATATATAAATATATAAATATAAATATATTTATAAAAAGATGGAAAGGAGGTATTTTACTGACGCGCAAGGGAGAATCATCTTGGAGAGAATGAGGAGGAGTGGAGGGGGGGAGACGGGGTAGAATTACGGTGTACCAAAAGTTCCTTCACGCTCCATATGACATAACCCAATAGATCTGACTCAGTTATTTAGGGAGGGTTTCCTTCTGACACTGTTATTTTGAGATTAATGATTTAGACATTTATACCTACAATTGGGGTACACGGAAAAGGACTTGATGTTTCTGTAAAACGAGTAAACTTGATATAAGGTTTCGTCAATTTCTTTAAGGTAAAGGGTTATCAAATGACTCTACTAGATATGTAAAAAGACTTTTCTTTTTACGGTGTAAGAACATTAGGAAAAAATGAAAGGTAAATACGTTCTGTTCACGACACGCATAGTTACTTATAAGAGACAATCTGGTCACACATGAATTTGTTCTAAGAGGGAGCACCTTTTTTACTACTCTCACATTTTAATTCCCGATTTGACGAGAAGTGTCTGGTCTACTGTTCCCGACTTCTCTTTTCCAAGGTACTTTCGACTTGTCAGTCTTTTCTAGGTACTTCCTCCTCTCTGACCCGAGGTCCAGACTTATTTACCTCCTGATAGGTTCTCCTTTTCTTTGACATTTCTGTCCTATCAGACTCGCTTCCGGTTCTTGAGACTCCTATTTTAGGGTGGTGTCCCTTTATTTTTGTACTGGTGTGTCTTTGTATATTTAGTTACAAGTGTCGTTGTAATAATTATCGGGGTTACACCTTGGTTGGGTTTCGAGTTAGTTGACTACTATCTATGTACCGAATCAGTGTATGACAAGTAACAAACTGTTAGTTGTCTTTGTCTTCTTGATTATACGTGATAGTGTACCTACTTGGAGCTTTTGTACTGTAGTTTACCCTTTACGATTAGGGTTTCCTAGTGTATGACATGCTACGAAAACTTGACACCACAACCTCTTCTGAGAACTCTCAGGGAAGCTGACGTTCCTCTAAGTTGGTCAGGTATGATTTCCTTTAGTCAGGACTTATATATAACCTTTCTGACTACGACTTCGACTTTGAGGTTATGAAACCGGTGGACAACGTTTCTTGACTAACTAAACTTTTCTGGAACTACGACCCTTTCTAACTTCCGTCCTCCTCCTCTGCTGTCCCCCACTCTACTAACCTACCGTAGTGACTGAGTTACTTGTACTCAGACTCATTTGAGGTTCTCAACCACTACCTGTCCCTCCGGATCTCACGACGTCAGGCACCCCAACGTTTGTCAGCCTGTGTTGACTCACTGACTTTACTTGACTTGACTAGACTAACTTGACTTTTACTCTTAATACTCGTTTAACAAAGGTTTTTACAAGATTCATTTAGTATTTCTCGTCTGTCTTCTTATTTAGTTATTCTCAAACCCATTTCGAGTGGTAAACTCAGGGTTTAATACTAAATTACTGTCCATCTACGGAAATTTATCAACTCTTCGGTATTTTTATTTACTAAGTTCCGACTTTACAAACTTTTAATTAAATTTAACCGTACTTCTTTTTCTTTTAATAGGGTTGTTTATACTGTTTATGGAGGTTATTTGTGGTGGGGAACGATCAATTTTTTTTTTTTAGACTATTGATTCGATATGTCGATGGGGTTTCATTCTCGGAATCGAGACATGTATAAATTTGTCTAATTTCAAACAATTTTTTTAAAAAGACCTCTTATACAATGTCGAGATTGTGACATTATCAGTTAATGTTCTTAATTGGATAACTATTGACGTGATTCGTGAAGATGTTTATAGTTGATTGAGTAATCGATATTACTAAGATCTTTCCTTCTTCGATCTTTATATTCATTCAAAGTCCAAAAAGTGGTCCAGAAGACTGAGATGATCAGGAGAATGTAGTTCGGAGTCAATGAAGAGATCATGTTTGTATATTTATGTTTTATTTGGAGAATAAAGTGAGTACCATGTATGTGATTACCATTTATTCCATTTTAAATCTCTCAAGAAGAGTCTGTCAGTACTCTAATAAACGACGAAGGTACTGAAAATTATGGAAAACATTACAAATTTTATCATTATATCCCGTTTTCTGTTACTTTTTGTGAATAATAGTGATTTATATATAATACGGTATACATATTTCGTACTGATACTCGTTTTAATCACCTCCACTACTTTAAGGTCAACTCGATAAAGTTTAAGATTTTCTACTACGACACTTTCACGACGTGAGTTATACGGTCGTTTGAACCTTTTGAGTCGTCACTGGTGCCCTGACTTTTCCACAAAAGTAAGGTTAGGGTTTCTTTCCGTTACGGTTTTTACGAGTTTGATGGCGTGTTAACGCGAGTAGAGTCTACGATCATTTCATTACGAGTTTTAAGAGGTTCGGTCCGAAGTCGTTATACACTTGACACTTGAAGGTCTACAAGTTCGACCAAAATCTTTTCCGTCTTCTTAGTCTCTAGTTTAACGGTTGTAGGTGACCTAGTAGCTTTTTCGTTCCCTTAAGGTCTTTTTGTGGATAAAGACGAAATAACTGATACGGTTTCGGAAACTGACACACCTAGTGTTATTTGACACCTTTTAAGACTTTCTCTACCCTTATGGTCTGATGGACTGGACGGAGAACTCTTTGGATATACGTTCAGTCTTTCGTTGTCAATCTTGACCTGTACCTTGTTGTCTAACCAAGGTTTATTCTTTTTCTCATGTAGTTCCGACATATAACAGTGGGACGAATAAATTGAATATACGTCCCATGTAGTACTCTTTACGACCCGACCTTCTTTGTGTTCGACCTTAGTTCTAACGGCCCTCTTTATAGTTATTGGAGCCTATACTTCTACTGTGGTGAAAATGCCGTCTTTCACTTCCTCTCGATTTCTCGGAGAACTACTTTCACTTTCACCTCTCACGTCTTCAACCGAATTTCGAGTTGTAAGTCTTTTGATTCTAGTACCGTAGACCAGGGTAGTGAAGTACNCTTCTACTGTGGTGAAAATGCCGTCTTTCACTTCCTCTCGATTTCTCGGAGAACTACTTTCACTTTCACCTCTCACGTCTTCAACCGAATTTCGAGTTGTAAGTCTTTTGATTCTAGTACCGCAGACCAGGGTAGTGAAGTACCCTTTATCTACCCCTTTGTCACCTTTGTCACCGACTGAAATAAAAAGACCCGAGGTTTTTGTGACGTCTCTCACTAACGTAGGTACTTTAATTTTCTGCGAATGAGGAACCTTCCTTTCAATACTGGTTGGATCTGTCGTATAATTTTTCGTCTCTGTAATGAAACAGTTGTTTCCAGGTAGATCAGTTCCGATACCAAAAAGGTCACCAGTACATACTTACACTCTCAACCTGATATTTCTTTCGACTCACGGTCTCTTAACTACGAAAACTTGATACCACAACCTCTTCTGAGAACTCTCAGGGAACCTGACGTTCCTCTAGGTTGGGCAGGTAGGATTTCCTCTAGTCAGGACTCACAAGTAACCTTCCTGACTACAACTTCGACTTTGAGGTCTTGAAACGGGTAGACTACCCTTCTCGACTGAGTAAACTTTTCTGAGACTAAGACCCTTTCTAACTCCTGTCTTCCTCTTCCCCTACTGTCTCCTACTCTACCAACCTACCGTAGTGGCTGAGTTACCTGTACCCAAACCTACCTGAGACCCTCAACCACTACCTGTCCCTCCGGACCGCATGACGTCATGTACCCCACCGTTTCTCAGTCTGTGCTGCTTCGCTGACTTGACTTGACTTGGGTTTTACACCTATTAAGTAAACACCTGAGTAAAATTATTTGGTCCAAAATAGACCCTCTTCTTTGTATGAAAATTCCTCCTTAGAGAAGTCAAAACCGGACGAACTAAGTCTATTCTAAAAGAGGAAGTTCAACGGACAGAACGCAAATTTTTTTTTCAAACGAAGTATTTAACTTATATAAATGAAGAGGTTTATCCTCAAACTATTATTAAAAAAGAACAAACACGGAAATTTCGTATATTAAAACAATCTTACGATGATACAGTACAGTACGGTGTCGTAATAATTTGATATTTGTTCCAAAATGGATAAGCAAAAAAGATACGATATCAATTTTTATATACAAAAAAGATTAGACTCCTTCATCGACCGTATCCCGACACCTCAGTGATTCTTCCGGTAACCGAAACAATTAAGAAAACATCTTAATCCTTTAAACTCATTTAGTTACTGACAGTATGGAATTCTTTAAAAACACAAGGGGGAGAGGGGGGTTCCTTTTGTTGGTCTCCGTCAGGATTCTACCACCTCCTTATCCTGTCCCTCTGGTGAAAGAGGGAGTGTTTAAGTAGTTTTCTTGTAAACTTGCGACTCATTTAAGGTGTTTTGTTGAAGACTTACGGCCGTCTCCTGTAGTCCGTGGGTCTTTAGTCGGGTAACAGAAACTTTCCTCCATCCTTTTTTATATTTTGTTTTTCTCTCTGTTTTCTCCATCCCTGCCTCTAGGCAGGGCCCTTCCTTCAGAATTTTTTTTCTCCTTCAAAGGTTTGTGGTCCTTTGTGAGAGTGACCACTCAGACACCACTCGGAACCTTGGAGTCTCCCGTTGTATTGGTCCTCCTTTTTATATGTATTAATTTTGGGTGTCTTATGCACGGGTTGTCATTGAGGGTCGTCTCTTCGTCGAGTCTACGGGCGTAGTCGGTTATCGTTCACCCCCGACCCGTCCCTCCGTGCCCCACGTAACGAATCTCATTCCTGACCCGGACTTACGGGGCTCCCTTTAGACTCCCTTGATCGAACTCTATCGTTTGGTCTGACACCCTGTCGATGGGGTACTTTTCGGGATTGGATTCTGTGACGTACCGTTGAGTGAGGTCATAAGAACGGACCTTTTGGGGGACCCACCTCTTCGGACGGTCCGACGTCAGGCACCCCAGCGTTTCTCAGCCTGTACTGACTTGTTGAAGTGTTTTGTGACGGTCCGGACGAGTGTCTTGTTTCCGGGTAGAGGGCGACCTCTGTCCGTCCGTTCCCGTCGGTCTCGGCCTTCCCCGGTTAGTACCGGGGTCTCTCCGTAGTAGATGGTTTGACGTTCGTCCGAAACAACGATTGGTTCTGAATGACCCTAAGACCTACCAGCTGTAGACGGACTCTTTCACACGGCCAACATGTGGGTCTTTTGAATCGCCGTCCCTACCCCCTCCACTATTCAGCGTCTCTGGCGCGAGCGGTTTGTGGACCAGTGGACTCGACGAGCCTGGACCCTTCCCGTGTTTTACGTCCGGGTTGGTTCAGACGCGGAAACACCTCATGGGCTCATGGACTTGGACTCACCGAATCTGGACCCTTCACGTATGTTGGGTCCCGGTCGGAGTCTGGCAAGGACCGTCTCCTTAGATCTCGAATCCGTCACATCTGTCAAACGTGTGGCACTCGCCCCCGTTTCGGTCACACCGACTCTGTGACACTCGTTTGTGGTCACAATAAACAAACGTCACAAGGAGGGAGGGGTGTCGTGATGACTTGTTCTCTCGGATATTTTCACAGGTGGTGGCGGGGGAACACAGTCCCACCTTTAATCTGTGACTTCTCTGGTCGTTTATCTTCTTCGATTTTGTCTCCCTTGACGGAACCTTCCCTGTCTACCTCTTCAGAACTCCGATGACATTCTTATTCTGACTTTTGGTCTCCGTCCTCCGAATTCAGGTTTAGGACTCTTGTGGTGTCTTGAGGACTGAGGTCCCTTCTAATTAACTATCCTTGAGTAGTTTGTGGAGGTATGGATGTGACTTTGGTTCGTGGTGGGTTCCCGGTTGTTCAAGGTCTCGTTCTATATGGTGTGTTTAAGAGGTCTTTGTGTCCTTGTATCGGGACTCGAAGTTATATGTCCGACGGGTTTCAGTGAGGTTTGGGTGACTGTAGAGTATTGAGTAATGACCTGTGAAGTAACATGAGGTCTCTCTTCTTTAGGTCGAGGCGAGTGGTCTTGTGACTGTGTTCGAAGGGATTGGTCCTTTGGAACGGTGGGCAGGTTGGGGTGGGTATCACTCCTTTGAGGTGTTATTTCTCTTGTGTTTGTCGGTCTTATGCCTTTCCGGTGGGGTTTGTGTCATTATGTTTGTTCTACTTCTCCGTCTCTTTATGCGTCGTCCATTATGCACTTGGCACTTGAAGGACTACAAGTTCGACCAAAATCTTTTCCGTCTCCTTGGTCTCTAGTTCAACGGTTATAGGTGACCTAGTACCTTTTTCGTTCTCTCAAGGTCTTTTTGTAGATAAAGACGAAATAACTGATACGGTTTCGGAAACTGACACACCTAGTGTTATTTGACACCTTTTAAGACTTTCTCTACCCTTATGGTCTGGTGGATTGGACGGAGAACTCTTTAGACATACGTTCAGTCCTTCGTTGTCAATCTTGAACTGTACCTTGTTGTCTGACCAAGGTTTATCCTTTTCCTCACACAGTTCCGACATATAACAGTGGGACGAATAAATTGACGATACGTCTCATGTAGTACTCTTTGCGACCTGACCTTCTTTGTGTTCGACCTTAGTTCTGACGGTTCTCTTTCTAGTTATTGGAGTCTATACGTCTACTGTGGTAGGAATACCGTCTTTCACTTCTCCTTGATTTTTCGGAGAACTACTTTCACTTTCTCCTCTCACTTTTTCAACCGAATTTCGAGTTGTAAGTCTTTTGATTCTAGTACCGTAGTCCAGGGTAGTGAAGTACCCTTTATCTACCCCTTTGTCACCTTTGTCACAGTCTGACATAAAAAACCCCGAGGTTTTAGTCACGTCTACCACTGACGTCGGTACTTTAATTTTCTGTGAATGAGGAACCTTCTTGTCAATACTGGTTGGAGCTATCGTATAAGTTTTCGTCTCTGTAATGAAACGGTTGATTCCAGGCAGATCAGTTCCGATACCAAAAAGGTCATCAGTACATACCTACACTCTCAACCTGACACTTCTTCCGACTCGCGACTTCTTAACTACGAAAACTTGACACCACAACCTCTTCTGAGAACTCCCAGGGAACCTCACGTTCCTCTAGGTTGGTCGGGTAAGACTTCCTCTAGTTGGGACCCTAAAGAAACCTTCCTTACTACGATTTCGACTTCGAGGTCATGAAACCGGTGGACTACCCTTCTCAACTGAGTAACCTTTTCTGAGACTACGACCCTCCCTAACCCCCGTCCTCTTCTTCCCCTGCTGGCTCCTACTCTACCGACCTACAGTAGTGACTGAGCTACCTGCACTCAGACTCACTTGAGACCCTCAACTACCTGTCCCTCCGGACCGCACGATACTAAGTACCCCAGCGTTTCTCAGCCTGTGCTGACTCGCTGACTTGACTTGACTTTCCTTGTCCTATTTACGGGTGGTTTGGTTTGTTTTCTCCTTCTCTATTCCTTAGATGGACTATTTCTTAAGGTTTATCATTATCACTTTTACTAGGTTTTAGAACTTTTGTTTTACCTCAATGTCTATTTATCGGACCTCCGTTCCTAACTCTTCTACGTTCTTTCCAAATTGTTCTTGGATCTTCTTTATTTTTTCTCAGTTATATATTACTTATTACGTTATTTACTCTAGTTTTGGGGAGACCTCCCTTGGTTGTCATCTTATTGCCTCCGTCTTCTTTCCTATTCACTCCATCTTTTATCTTACCATCTTTATTTACGTTGTCTCTACTTTTTTCTTTTTGCTTAATTTTCTTAACTCCTGTTAGAGTCTCCGGAGACTCTGTTACAAATTACGGTGTTATAAGCCTAGTATCTTCAGGGTCTTCTTCTTCTGTTTTTCTTTCTGGTACTCTTTTATGAACTCCTCTATTATCAACTTTTGAAGGGATTTCACCCCTTCCTTTATTAGTGGGTTCAGGTTCTTTGGGTCTCTCAGGGTTTGTCCTATTTGGGTTCCACTTTGTGGGGTTCTGTGTATAATTAACAGTACGCTCACATACAAGGAACGAAGAAACAGAGTAGTGTTACTTCTAAACCTCGCTGCCTGCAATTTCGGGAACTGCACAGTGTCGAGAGCCCAAACCTGTTTGACAAAATATCGAGAATCCATTTAGTCACAATGTCGAGATAAAATAAATCTTCTATCGTCCTGTTAGGTAGGAGCTTCACACTCCCGTACGGTTGGGTTTCTGAACTTCTCTTCTCTTACCTCCTCGCGCACTACGCCCCACCCCCCTCCCCCTTTCCCTCTCTCTCTCCCTCCTCCCTCTCTCTCTACCTGTCTCCCTCTCTCTCTCGCGTGCGTGCACCCTTTCTTTCTCTCTTTCTCTCACGAAACCGAGGAGGAAAACATACAAAAAGGGAGGTGGACCCGGACGTGATACGTTTAACCCGAATCGGTCCTCACGACAAACAAGATAGACTTCAGAAGTGAGACCAGGAGTCTGGAAGGAAACTGGAAGGAACGAAAAAAATCGGTGGTGGTAAAACCTGAGGAAAAGGGACAAGATGGATGGATTGTAAGGGGGGAGTTCTCTACCCCCCGGGTTAAGAAACCCTGATCCCGACAGCTCCAGAAAGACCGATGAAGGACGACTTGACCCCGTCACTCCCCATAACCCGGAGGGGAAGAACGATCAGAGTTCGGAGTCTGAGGAATATCGTCACAGGTAGATTCCCACACTATAAAAAGCACCAGCCGACATCAAAATATAGAAACAACTTGACCGTGACGTACAACAGCGAACGACTGGACCCGTCTCTGTTTTGCCCAATCTGTTAACTGTCAAGTACCTTATTAGTATTCGTAGTAGTTATATCGTATTGTTCCTGATCATCCCCGTAATCAGTTAAAATTTAAGTGTAGCGGTCCTACCGAATTCAGGGAGGAACAAGTCCCTAGTCTTCTAGATAGAGAACAGACAAAACCTTATGTTAGAGACAGTTCGACCCAACTGAGAAATCTCGATAGGACTCTTTAGAATAGGGGTCTTTGATCTAAAACCCCCACAAGTAATCTTACCGTGAGTAACCATCAGGACTTATCCATAGTCTCTAGAGGGTCCCCGAGTGTCCACATAACTCACAGGAGAAGACAGAAGAAGGTACCGAACTGAGTACTTATCACTTAGGTCTTCAGTACAGGACTATGAGACTGACGACACCCCCATCTTTCATAATGTCCCATCTCCGGGAAGGTACACCCGACCTCAACTCGAAAACCCCTGGGTAGAAAGGTCTGAAATTAATCCTGAACTCAGGGACCTCGTATATCACCACTGAGGAATCTTAGAAAACCCAGGACCAAATATGGGGTGTTCACATATAGGACAACCTTAACGGGTTACCGGTACCATATTCTGACCTCCCAGACTTGGAGACCTAGATCCTTCTCCAGTGACTGTATTTGTTTTCCAGAGGGTATATCGTAGAGTATTCCTGTTTCTGGTGGGACAAGGAATCCCCGTTACGTCCCCGCCTCCTCTCGATAACCATTTCGGAGGAAGGTAGGGTCCCTCCAGAGGACCCAATAGAAAAAATATCGACTAAAATTCTTAACTAACCGAAAAAGATGAAAAGGACTTCTAACTCCGGAAGTCCGTGTTACCTCTATTATTCATTACGGGTTACGAAAACTCTGGGGAACCCACTGGAACCTTCATTTATTACAGGGTAACAGTGAAACATTACTGGACCCGTCTGGTTTAGAACCTTACTAAAGTACTTCGTCAAAAAAATGGTGGAGGAGTCGGAAGAGTCAGGCTCACCCTTTCGGAAGTTAGGTAGGACACTTACATAGATAGTATTGATTATCCATAAATATGGGAACTCTTTGATCGTAGACCCACTTTAGGTAGACGGTCAGGAGAGGACCCATCCGAGGTGCAGCAACCTACCCGACCCGGTCGACCCCAGAAGCTCGAGGAACCCCCAACAAATTAACCGTTCACCCTGTTCTCCTCTGGTGGACAGAATATCAACAAACCTTCGGACAAGGAGACTTCCTGGAAAGATCACTAGAAACCTCCCGGAAAAGAGGATTTACTCATCACCGTACATTCCTCAATCGGTTGAAGGTAACCTCCAAGGGTCCGTCTTTTTCCTCAGGAAGGAAAACCTCGGTGGGGTATACCAGAAGAACTTTGGGGAGTGAGTCGAAGTCATATCCTTACTCAAAGACCGTTTAATCAGACACCTTGATTCCACCGTTGGGGATAATCCAGTACCAAGACATTGCGACGAGAGGATCGACGGACTAGTCGACGAACCAAGGGAGCACGGTGAAGACACAGGGGAAAAACCACAGGAAATGTTACCCTCTGACTTTGGAGTCACCCGTCTACCTGATGGAGGTTCTCAGCTTCTTAGACTAGTGGTATAAACTAACCCCTGGGAGCCCACCAGTTCACCGAGGAAAGAAAGGTTTATCGTCGTACACGAACATCGTGGTCTTTCCGTATAAACCTTAGTCACATTTACCGATAAGAAAAAGGAAAAGGGTCGAGATTTCGAGTTCAGTCCCGATACTCGAGTCGATTAACCCGACTTCAAGGACCACCGTCTCCGAATCGGAGATACCAGAGTTTTAACCTCTGATGACGTATCGACCGAGAAGAAAAAGGTAGGTTCTGTTTCGACGAAGGTAGTCACATGGTCTAAAGGAGTCCTAACCAGTTTCCTATAAGACTGTTACGGAGAACCCCAAAACGGGTCACACGGGTTCCAAAGATCTGTTCTCACTTTCCCCTCTCTCGGGAGCCCCCATCCGTCCTCCCACCGACCCAATTCTTGGAGTGTTCCCCTATATCTCTCCGGACCTAAAAGGTAGTCGTAATGAACTATAGACTCCTAAGAAACTAGTCTGTAGGTATTTACCGGAGAGGGTAAATCCTCAACAAAATGAACCACCGACCATTTTTATTAATCAAACGGGGTTTCCTCTCAAAATTTCGTAGAAGATAGTACTAACGTTATCGACGTTCTAAAACTTCCGTCCCCCCGGTCGGAACCCATCAACCTAACTCGAAAAACCTATTCATTCGATGTCCGACCCCGAGTCTAGGGTTGGATACTCAATTGTGAGGGTTTCGATGAGAGAGAGAAAGTACCTGTATTTCAACCTTACGAAAAAGACCCAGACCGTTGGAGTTCCGTCCACGGACTCAATTCCGAACAAAATCACATCGGAGACGGAAGAAAACTCCTCAAGGGGTGTAGTCACCCTAACTTATTAGAACAAGGAAATTCGAAAGTATATTCCCGACCCGTTAATCTGGTATCAACCCATAGGTCTAAGATGTTATAGGTCAATCGGGGTCCTTTCGAGCGTTAACAAAAGCTCAGCACCCTCTCCCGTTGACCTCCTAAGGAACATGAGCTAGTCTCCTGTCGGAGGACCTGGGCACACATTAGACTTGAGGGTCCATTCACTGGAAACAGAACTTGTAGACACGGAAGCGTGCCCTCTGAAATATAGGGGAAAGACGGTTCTTGAAATCTTGGACTTAACGTACAACAACCCGTGAAAAGAGTAGACCTCTCGTCGAATCATCCAGTAGATTCATAACATTATAAAAAGGTAATCCAGGGTCCAGGTCTAGATCCTCTAGGGTCGATTCCCGGACAGATTTGTCCACCCCCAATAGAGACTTGGGGACTCCATTATGACAGGTTCAGTAGACAACCGCAAAAAAAGGACCCCGGAGGGTGAGTTTCCGTTTTTCTATAACCCTAAGAAATCGGTCACCATACGTTTTTTTACGTAGAAACTCTAGGTTCTGACATTTGGTGAACCGTGAACCACCCTAAAGAGGGTGCTAATGTGTCCCTAACCCATGACACCCTACCTCCCCCTGATGTCGAAGTAAATACTAGGCCTCTAGAACTTGGTAAGCGGTCCAATGCAGAAGAAAGAAATGACTCTCCTAACCCCACAATGTACCGCTTGACCACCCCTGGTTGTCGGGTGTTCGTTCCTCAAATGAATAATTTCCGACATCAGGGAGGGCTCGGAGAGAAAACTCTCCCATAACAAAGGCCAATCCTTTGGCTCACCCTAGAGCCTCATTTTACTACTGGCCAAACCGAACCATCCGAGCAGGTCCTTAGGGGACCAGGGTGTGGACCCCCAATTAAAACAGAAGGGGACCAAAAACCAGGGAGAGATAACTTCCACATTACCCAAGGAGTCATCATAGGCCCTCGACATCTCGAGATCCCCGACTCTTTGAAGGGTAGTGTTCCCACCAGGGGTCAAATCACTCATATAGAGGAGGGTTATTCCCTCATCCTGTGAGTCCCTGGTGGTCTTTGACCACCCTTTTATAAACAGGTAGGGTCGTTGTTTCTTCACGAGTCCACTTAGAAAATCATCAACGAAAAGGACATCGTGGGTTTTAACATGTTCAAACCCTCCTCTTCCGAGACCTCATCCTCTAGTTCTGTCTCATCCATCGGGGACACAGTTGGTTCTTTAAAAGCCTGGATGGACGGTATAGGTCAACGTGGAAACAGAGGTCGGGACACTACCAATAGACGCTGTCCACCCGACCGATCTCACCCGGCGAAGTCAGGAGAACTTGGTAGCACTCCCATCCGAACCGCGAACTGGAACTCCGAGAACCCAGGGCTCCCGTCTCACGGTGGGTTACAGGGTCAACTACCATAAACACCGTTCGGCAAGATCCTCTGAACAGTACCAAACCTGTGAGAAACCGGGTTACGGGTTGGACAGATGTCTAGTCCGTAAACAGAGCACGGAATAGGAAGTTCCTGAGTCCCAAACGGTATCCCGAAGAGACCTCCCGTCGGTCGTAGACCCGTACGGAACAGAGAAAGAAAGAGAGGAAGAGGACCCGGAACCGGAGGAAGAGGACAAGAGACAATATTTTCCATAACCACCGACAGACCTGGTAGAGTAGATTTCTCCGTCGCCCCAGGACGACAACATCGACAACATTGAATTAAGACTATAGATTACGTGTAACCCTGTCCTTAAACAGGAAATTTTAGTGGACAGGGCGTATTCTCAGATTCAGGTCTAACCATTTGAAAACCTCACGGAGAAAATCGGAAAGGTCTTTCCGTTACCCCAAGAGTAACCCGAAGACTCAATAACGACTCTGGCCCGTGTCAGGGTGTTCATTATCCGAAGGAAGACAAAGGTACCCACCTGAAGGTATCCCCACTCAGAAAGACTTCGAATAGGATGGGTCTTGACAACGTTGGACTCTTGGTCCGCAGGGACCCAGTCCCACGTCTAGGGGTCCGTCCGACTTCTCACTATCGGAGGATCTCTAGCTTAGGGGTCCGTCCACCTCCGGACTACCAGAGGGCTCTTGACCCAGGGACCCGTCCAATTCCGCACTGCTGGAGGACCCTGGGGACCCTGATCGCCTGGGGGTTCGTCCAACTCCGTACTGTTGGAAAACTCCTGGTCTAGGGATCCGTCCGGTTCCGCACTACTGGAGGACCCTGGGGGCCTTGATCGCCTGGGGGCTCGTCCAACTCCGTACTGTTGGAAAGTTCCTGGACTAGGGATCCGATCCGTCCAGTTCCGTACTACTGGAGGACCCTGGGGACCTGACCTCAAACCCGCAGGGGTTCCAGAGGTCGCACTGGTCACGACCCATCTTAATTCCGCAAACACTGAGTAACGATCAAACGGGTGGAACCTACCCTTATCTATACTACATTCGAGTAGGATGGATCATGACAACGTTGGACTCTTGGTCCGTAGGGGCCCAGTCCCACGTCTAGGGGTCCGTCCGACTCCGCACTGTCGGAGGATCTCTAGCTTAGGGGCCGTCCGGTTCCGCACTACCGGAGCGTTCTTAACCCAGGGACCCGTCCAACTCCGTACTGCTGGAGGACCCTGGGGACCCTGATCGCCTAGGGGCTCGTCCAACTCCGCACTGTTGTGAAGCTCCTGGTCTAGGGATCCGTCCAGTTCCGCACTACTGGAGGACCCTGGGGACCTGACCTCGAACCCGTAGGGGTTCCAGAGGTTACATTGGTCATGACCCATCCTAATCCCTCAATCTATAATATCTCATAAAGAGAGGGTTCCGGTCGATAAAAGACCAACAGAGAGGTCTTCTAACATCTCCGTTGGAACACCCAGACCTACCCCGAGTCCGTTTCTCGTTCTTTGTCCTCCCTTACCCCGTCTCGTATCGTGTTCCCATATTACATTTGGTTAATTTTAGTTGACCCAGGTTCTACTGTTCAGTTTAAGTTCATGAATTAGAGGTCAGATATTCGGTTGTCTGTGTGGGTCTCCACCGTCCTGTCGAGTTTCAAGTCAAGTCAAGTCAGTGAGTCAGCACAGGATGAGAAACGCTGGGGTACTTAGTATCGTGCGGTCCGGAGGGACAGGTAGTGGTAGAGGTCCTCAAGTGAGTCTGAGTGCAGGTANTTTAGTTGACCCAGGTTCTACTGTTCAGTTTAAGTTCATGAATTAGAGGTCAGATATTCGGTTGTCTGTGTGGGTCTCCACCGTCCTGTCGAGTTTCAAGTCAAGTCAAGTCAGTGAGTCAGCACAGGCTGAGAAACGCTGGGGTACTTAGTATCGTGCGGTCCGGAGGGACAGGTAGTGGTAGAGGGCCTCAAGTGAGTCTGAGTGCAGGTATGAGTCTGAGTGCAGGTAGCTCAGGCACTACGGTAGGTCGGTAGAGTAGGAGCCAGCAGGGGAAGAGGAGGACGGGGATTAGGGAGGGTCGTAGACTCAAAAAGGTTACTCAGTTGAGAAGCGTACTCCACCGGTTTCGTGACCTCAAAGTCGAAATCGTAGTAAGGAAGGTTTCTTTAGGGTCCCAACTAGAGGAAGTCTTACCTGACAAACCTAGAGGAACGTGAGGTTCCCTGAGAGCTCAGAAGAGGTTGTGGTGTCAAGTTTGTGTAGTTAAGAAGTCGCGAGTCGGAAGAAGTGTCAGGTTGAGAGTGTAGGTATGTACTGGTGACCTTTTTGGTATCGGAACTGATCTGTCTGGAATCAACCGTTTCATTACAGAGACGAAAACTTATACGATAGCTCCAACCAGTATTAAAAAGAAGGTTCCTCATTCACAGAAAATTAAAGTACCGACGTCAGTGGTAGACGTGACTAAAACCTCGGGTTTTTTTATGTCAGACTGTGACAAAGGTGACAAAGGGGTAGATAAA
>SJYO01045292.1:35124411-35260266 GCA_006410555.1 Capra ibex
TGTGTTCTCCTAAGGGTATTCCTATTGTCGACTAGAAAGTTATCTTTGTGAAGTCCGGTCCTCCCTTACCGTCCTGTGTGAATTTCACTACTTTCTTTTATTGGGTGTCGGGTCTAATGACATGGGTCGTTCCTATAGTAAGTTTATACTTCCTCTTTAGTTTTCGAAATGTCTGTTCGTTTTCGACTCTCTTAAGTCGTGGTGGTTTGGTCGAGAGGTTGTTTAGGATTTCCTAGAAGAGATCTGTCCTTTGTGTCTTGAGTTTATTTGAGCTTGGGTTTTGTTATTTCATTTACCGTTGCCCTAGTATAAATAGTTATTAATGGAATTTACATTTACCCAACTTACGGGGTTTGTTTTCTGTTTCTGACCGACTTACCTATGTTTTTGTTCTGGGGATATATACGACAGGTGTTCTCTGGGTGGAGTTTTGTCCCCTGTGTACGTCTGACTTTGACTTCCCGACCTTTTTCTATAAGGTACTTTTATCTCTGATTTTCTTTCGTCCTTATCGTTATGAGTATAGTCTATTTTATCTGAAATTTTGTTTCCGACACGTTTTTTGTTTGTCTACACAAATTGTCTGAAAACCTGAGTCTCCCTCTCCCTCTCCCACTCTACTAAACCCTCTTACCGTAACATTGTACATATGATAGTACATTCTTAGCTTAACGGTCAGATACAGACTGTGTCCTATGTCGTACGAACCCCGACCACGTGCCACTACTGGGTCTCTCTACAATACCCCTCCCTCCACCCTCCCCCCAAAGTACAAACTCTTGCGTACATGTGGGCACCACCTAAGTGCAGTTACATACCGTTTTGGTTATGTCATAACATTTCATTTTATTTCATTTTTTTTTTTTTGTGTTGTGTGTGTGTGTTTTTGTTTCCGACACTTTTCTCTGTTTCCTGTGATATATTACTCATTTCCTAGTTAGGTTCTTCTTCTATATTGTTAATATTTATTTATACATGGGTTGTATCCTCGTGGTGTTATATATTCTGTTTACGATTGTTCATACTTTCCCCTTTAATTGTTATTGTGTTATTATCACCCTCTGAAATTATGGGGTGAGTGTGGATACCTATCTAATTGATTTGTCTTTTAATTGTTCCTTTGTGTTTGAACTTTACTATGTTATCTGGTCAATCTGGATTAACTATAGATATCCTGTAAAGTGGGGGTTTGTTACTTAAAGTGGAAAAAGAGTGCGCGTGTGCTTTGGAAGAGGTCCTATCTAGTGTAGGACCCGGTATTTGGATCGGAACCATTTAAGTTTTTTTAACTTTAGTAAGGTTCGTAGAAAAGACTGGTGTTATGTCAATCTAATCTAGAGTTAATGTCCTCTTTTTGATAATTTTTAAGGTTGTATACCTCCGACTTGTTGTGCGACGACTTATTAGTTGTTTAGTGTCTTCTTTATTTATTTCTTTAGTTTTATACGTATCTTTGCTTACTTTTACTTTTGTGTTGTTAGGGTTTGGACACCCTGTGACATTTTCGTCACCATTCCCCTTCCAAGTATCGTTATGTCCGTATGGAGTTCTTTGTTCTTTTTTCAGTTTATTTATTGGATTGAGATGTGGATTACGTTTATCTTTTCCTTCTTTACCTTTTGAGGTCCCAATTATCTGTCTTTCTTTAGAATTTTTAATCCCGTCTTTATTTACGTTTTCTTTGTTTTCTCTGGAATCGTTTTTAGTTGTTTCGGTTTTCGACCAAAAAACTCTCCTATTTATGTTAACTGTTTGGTAATCGCTCTGAGTGGTTCTTTGTTTCCCTCATTTTAATTTAGTTATTTTAATCTTTACTTTTACCTCTCTAGTGTTGTCTGTTGTGTCTTTATGTTTCCTAAGTATTCTCTGATGATAGTCGTTAATATACGGTTATTTTACCTGTTGAACCTTCTTTACCTGTTTAAGAATCTTTTCATGTTGAAAAGTTTTGACTTGGTCCTTCTTTATCTTTTAGAATTGTCTGGGTAGTGATCGTGCCTTTAACTTTGACATTAGTCTTCAGAAGGTCGTTTGTTTTCGGGTCCAGTTCTACCGAAGTGTCGACTTAAGATGGTTTTTAAAGCTCTTCTCGATTGTGGATAGGAGGAGTTTGAGAAGGTCTTTTAACGTCTCCTTCTAGTTGAAGGTTTGAGTAAGATACTCCGGTGGTAGAGGGATTATGGTTTTGGACTGTTTCTACGGTGTGTTTTTTCTTTTGATGCCGGTTATAGTAACTACTTGTATCTACGTTTTTAGGAATTGTTTTAAGATCTTTAGTCTTAGGTTGTTGTGTAATTTTTCTAGTATGTAGTACTGGTTCACCCGAAATAGGGTCCCTACGTTGCTAAGAAGTTTTAGACGTTTAGTTAGTTTCATTATATGGTGTAATTGTTTAACCTTTTATTTTTGGTATACTAATAGAGTTATCTACGTCTCTTTCCGAGAGTTGTTTTAAATTGTAGGTAAATACTATTTTTTGGAAGGTTCTTCGTTCTTATCTTCCTTGTATTGAGTTGTATTATTTTCGATATATACTGTTAGGGTGTCGTTTGTAATAGGAGTTACCACTTTTTAACTTTCGTGAAGGGGATTTCAGTCCTTGTTCTGTTCCTACGGGTGAGAATGGTGATGATAAGTTGTATCAAAACCTTCAAAACCGGTGTCGTTAGTCTCGTCTTTTATTTATTTTCCTTAGTGTAACCTTTTCTTCTTCATTTTGAGAGTGACAAACGTCTACTGTACTAGGAGATGTATCTTTTGGGATTTCTAAGGTGGTCTTTTAATGATCTCGATTAGTTACTTATATAGTTTCAACGTCCTATATTTTAGTTGTGTGTCTTTAGGGAACGTAAGGATATGTGATGATTACTCTTTTATCTTTCTCTTTAATTCCTTTGTTAAGGTAAGTGGTGACGTTACTTTTCTTATTTTATGAATCCTTATGTAGATGGATTTCTTTGTTTTCTGGATACATATCTTTTGATATTTTGTGACCACTTTCTTTATTTTCTCCTGTGATTATCTACCTCTTTATATGGTACAACTACCTAACCTTCTTAGTTATATCACTTTTACTCATATGATGGGTTTCGTTAGATATCTAAGTTACGTTAGGGAAAGTTCGATGGTTGCCATAAAAAGTGTCTCGATCTTGTTTATTAAAGTGTTAAACAAACCTTTATGTTTTTTTTGAGCTTATCGGTTACGTTAGAACTCTTACTTCTTACATTGACCTCCTTAGTTGGACGGACTGAAGTCCGACATGATGTTTCGGTGTCAGTAGTTCTGACATACCATGACCGTGTTTCTGTCTTTATATCTAGTTACCTTGTTTTATGTTTCGGGTCTCTATTTAGGTACGTGGATTCCCGTGGAATAGAAACTGTTTCCTCCCTTCTTATACGTTACCTCTTTTCTGTTAGAGAAATTGTTCACCACGACCCTTTTGACCAGTTGGTGAACATTTTCTTACTTTGACCTTGTGAGAGATTGTGGTATGTGTCTTTATTTGAGTTTTACCTAATTTCTAGATTTGCATTCTGGTCTTTGATATTTTGAGTATCTCCTCTTGTATCCGTTTTGTGAGAGACTGTATTTAGTGTCGTCCTAGGAGATCCTGGGTAGAGAGTCTTATAACCTTTATTTTCGTTTTGATTTGTTTACCCTGGGTTAATTTTAATTTTTGAAGACGTGTTGTTTCCTTTGATATCGGAAGTCTTACCCTCTTTTATTATCTTTTACTTCGTTGACTGTTTCTTGATTAGAGTTTTTATATGTTCGTTGAGGACGTCAAGTTAAAGTTTTTTTATTTGCTGGGTTAGTTTTTTACCCGGTTTCTTGATTTGTCTGTAAAGAGGTTTCTTCTGTATGTCTACCAATTGTTTGTACCTTTCTACGAGTTGTAGTAAGTAATAGTCTCTTTACGTTTAGTTTTGCTGTTACTCCATGGTAAAGTGCGGTCAGTCTTACCGACGCTAGGTTTTCAGATGTTCGTTATTTACGACCTCTCCCACACCTCTTTTCCTTTGGGAGAATGTGAGAACCACCCTTACTTTTGATCATGTCGGTGAGACCTCTTGTTTGTTTGTTTGTTTGAAAAGGTACCTTGGTATAATATATTTTGCCTCTGTTCATATCTCGGGAAATCGATTTCCTCGCCGGCTCTGGGACGTCGACATTGAAGAGACAAGAAGTTGGGACGTCCCTGAGGACACCCCGGAAGGTCAAAATACCCTGTATCATGCCTTTGATTGTCAATACTCTCTTAGGAAGAGTGATTTGCAGTAATCTTAATTTTGAACGACCATGTAACAAAAGAACACACATTAAAAGAGTGGAAAGACACAAAACAATTTACCTTTTCAAATTTCTTTTAGCGTCTACACAAGAGGAATAATTTTTAAACTCAAGTTTGATGAAGGAGGTAAACTTGAGCTAGTTTTAGTTTCAGTTTCTTTAGTTTATTTTTCTTTATCTTTAGTTTTATTTTCAGAGTCTTCATACATAAATCCCGTCCTCGAAAATCCCCCTCTTCTACCATTAGTACACCCAGTAAAGATCCTGATACGCAGTGAGGGATTAAAAGACTTTGACACATAAGACCTATCTGACCACAGATAACATGAAAAATAGTATAATTAGATTTATCGTAAGGTACATATACAAGAGACAATAGATTTTCGTCTTATTCACCCTAAAGTAAAAGAAAATAAAGACACCACAAAGAAGATGAATGTATTAGAAGTTCGATCCAGATCAGAGCTTTTCATAATAAATTTACAGTGTAAATCGGTCGACATATAGTAAGGATACTATTATAGAGAACAAATTGAATTTTTATTTAACATAAACTGAATAAAGTCTACACCACCCTCAACCTGTCCTCATATTGATCTCTTGATTCTTTTCCATACGACGGTTTTGTATACTTAATTTAAATCTATAACTAAAGACTTAATGTGACACTTGTCATTTACCATAGAGAAAGATAACGAACCCATTGTCTACGATACAATTTATAAAAAAAGAACATGTATCGATCACTTTTTACACATCCGTACTCACCAGTATCACTTTTTATAGGAAGAAGGAGTAAATAAGTAGTACAAGGTATCGAAATTTTTTTTAGAGTTTTACAGATATATAAAGAACCTAAATTTTTTTTAAAACACAAAAAAAAAGTCAATAAATAAAATAAACCTCCGATTAATGAAATGTCATAACACCATCAAAAACGACATGTAGCTGTACTTAGTCGGTGCCCATATGTACACAGGGGAACAGAACATGTGGGAGAGGATGGAAGGAAGGGGTGGGGTAGGGAGACCCAACAGGGTCACGAGGTCGAAAGTACGTAGTTTGAACGTGATCTATAGATAAAATACAGACCATTATATGTGCAAAGTTACGATAAGAGAGTTTAGTAGGGGGTGGGGGTCGGTGGACACGTGGAAGAGGGTCTCTCAGGTTTTCAGACAAAGATGTAGACACAGAGAAAACGATAGAACGTATATCCTAGTAGCAATTGTAGAAAGATTTAAGGTATATATACGTATTTATCGACATAACCACAAACAGAAAGACTGAATGAAGTTAGACATATTATCCGAGGTCAAAGTAGGTGAAGTAGTCTTGACTGAGTTTACGTAACAAAAATATCGACTCATTATAAGGTAACACATATACATGGTGTTGTAGGAATAGGTAAGTAGACGGTTACCCGTATATCCGTCGAAGGTACAGGATCGATAACATTTGTTCCGACGTTACTCGTAACCCCATGTACTCAGAGAAAGTTAAAACCAAAGGAACGGGTCGTCACACCTGTTGAACCTTCTTTACCTGTTTAAGAATCTTTTCACCTTGGAAGACTTTGACTTGCTGCTTCTTTATCTTTTAGAATTGTCTGGGTAGTGTTCGTGTCTTTAACTTTGACATTAGTTTGTAAAACTTTGGTTGTTTTCAGTTCCTGGTCTATCGAAGTGTCCACTTAAGATGGTTCTTAAATCTCTTCTCGATTGTGAATAGGATGTGTTGAGAAAGTCTTTTAACGTCTCCTTCCATTTGAGGGTTTGAGTAAGACACTCCGATGGTAGTGGAATTAGGGTTTTGGACTGTTTCTACGGTGTTTTTTCCTTTTGATGTCAGGTTATAGTGAGTACTTGTATCTACGTTTTTAAGACTTGTCTTAAGATCGTTTGTCTTAGGTTGTTGTATAATTTTTCTAGTAAGTAGTACTGGTTCACCCGAAATAGGGTCTCTACGTTGCTAAGAAGTTATAAGTTTTTAGTTAGTTACTTATGTGGTATAATCGTCTGACTTTCTATTTTTGATATACCAATAGAGTTTTCTACGTCTCTTTGGAAACTGTTTTGAGTTGTACGTAAATACTAGTCTGGAGAGGTCTTTCGTCCCTATCTTTCTTGTATGGAGTTGTATTATTTTAGGTTATATCTGGTAGAGTGTCGTTTGTAATAGAAGTTACCACTTTTTAACTTTTGTAAAGGAGATTTTAGTCCTTGTTCTATTGGCAAGGGTGAGAGTGATGATCATAAGTTGTATCAAAACCTTCAGGATCGGTGTCGTTAGTCTCTTCTTTTTCTTTAAATTTCTTAGGTCTAACCTTTACTTTTTTATTTTAAGAGAGACAAACGTCTACTGTACCAAGAGATACATCTTTTGAGATTTCTGTGGTGGTCTTTTAATCATCTCACTTAGTTACTTATATCATTTTAACGTCCTATATTTTAATTATGTGTCATTAGGGAACGTGAGGATATGTGATTGTTACTCTTTTGACTCTTTACTTCCTTTGTTAGGGTAAGTGGTAACGTTGTTTTTACTTTATGAATCTTTATTTAAATTAATTTCTTTGTTTTCTGAATAAATTTTGATATTTTGTGAATACTTTCTTTAGTTTCTACTGTATTTATCTACCTCTTTATATACTACAAGTACCTAACCTTCTTAGTTATATCACTTTTACTCATATGATGGGTTTCGTTAGATATCTAAGTCCCTTTAGGGATAATTCTACGGTTACCTAAAAAACGTCTGGACCTTGTTTATTAAAGTGTTAAACATACCTTTGGGTTTTTTAGAAGTTATCGGTTTTGTTAGAACTCTTTCTTCTTACCTTGACCTTCTTAGTTGGACGGACTGAAGTCTGATACGGTGTTTTGACATCAGTAGTCCTGTCATATATAAAGAAAGAGAAGGACCGATATAGAACGGAGATGAAGACGGTAGAGACATCTTGATAGGCGGACGTGGGACTGTGATAAGAGTCTTTTGTATCTCAAGTAGTTGAACAGTTCAACGATATCAGGAATTCCGATCCTTTGGATCTGAGTTCGTTAGTTCAGACACAAAAACAGTGAACCACCCACTGGAATTTTAAAGGGTCAGTAACTAAAACAGTGATCAAATAGAAAACGGGAGTCCTTTTTAAGGTTAGTGGGTGTATTTATACCCAGGACGATTTCATAAACCGGAATAGAGAAATGGTGTAAGGAGACGGAGAATCGAGACGTAGATTGGTCTGTCTGACATCCTAGGGTGTCCACGCGAAGGAGTGGAGGTCAGAAACATGCACGAAGAAGGGAGATAGAGGACATGAAAAAGGACAGGAAGTACATAGATGAAGACATTGTGGAGGAGGTATCTTGGAGGAGGAGGTGTCATAACTGTGTTTCGACCGACAGGGAACACGGCAGAAAATATAGAATCGTAAATACTGAGACATACCTTTAACGGACAAACAGACAAAAAGGTCAAATACCCCATAGTAAAAAGTCCTACCTGACTCAGTGGAAGTAGAACATTAAGGTCACAAACAGTGTCGTGGAAACGTGTATCAATAACTCATTTACTTACTTCTTACTCTTTTGGTATTCGAGACTGTAACTCGGTGTACACCCTGGTACCCGTCTAATACATTAACATTAGAACATAAAACAAAGGACTGTAGATATCTATACAAAGTAAAAAACTTTGTGAATCTTTATAGAGTCCACAATAACAAAAAAAAATTTGATTATGAATTGATTGAGTACATAAGATCTATTTCTTACATTAGGAAAAAGAAAGGTCGACGACGACTTAAACTTAGATTCAGGATACCTTATAGAGGAGATCCTAGATGTATGTCTACCTAGTTTAGACATAGTTCTGGATGAAAACTTTTGTAGTGTTCTTATACATGTCCAAAACTTCTTTGTTATATACTAGACTTTCTATTTGTCATTTTTAAAGGGAAGACCTGACAAAAATACTGTAAAATCAATAAAGGGTAATTTGTACTACTCCTACATAATTTCCCTTTATAAAAACACACATACTACTTTTAAATTTACCGTAAATTTTTTATCATGACAATTCAACATAATTATGAAAATTCGTCAACGTGGACTCATAAAAACTATGATTCACAAAACAGACGTGGAATGAATGAAAATTCGTCTAAATTTTTGGTCGTGACAATGCAAAAGGTATAAGTTTCACTTTCACAATGAGTCAGCACAGGTTGAGACACGTTACCTGACGTCGGGTTGTGTGAGGAGACAGAAGGTGATAGAACACCTCAATCGGACTTAAGTACAGGTAACTCAACCACTACAATAGGTTAGTAGAGTAGGAGACAACAGGAAAGAAGACGACGGAAGTTAGAAAGGGTCGTAGTCCAAGAAGAGACTACTCAGTCGAGAAGCGTAGCCCACCGGTTTCATGACCTTGACGTCGGAGTCGTAGTCAGGAAGACTACTTATAAGTCCTGACTAAAGGAAATCCTAACTGACCAAATTAGAAAGTTAGGTTCCTGACAACGCTCAGATGAGGTTGTAGTGTCAAGTTTTCGTAGTTAAGAAACCGTGAATCGGAAGAAATACCAGGTTAAGAGTATAAGTATGTACTGATGACCTTTTATCACATACAATTGACGTTAGAGGATTAAATAGGGAAGGGAATACAAAAGGGAAAGTATTGGTATTAAACTAAAACTCTAGACACTCAACCAAAGACAAAAAATTTATTCGAATATAAATAATCTTAGGTGTACATTCACTACACTATAAAAAGAGACTCAATGAAGTGAATCATAACATTAAAGATCTAGGCAGATACAATGACGTTTACCGTATTAAAGGAAAAATATCAACTCATTACAAGGTAAAACACACACACACCACACACAGACAGACACACATGACGTAGAAAAAATAGGTAAGAAGACAACTACCTGTGAATCCAACGAAGGCACAGAACTGATAACAGTTTATCCAGACGTCACTTGTAACCCCACGTACATAGATAAACTTAATACCAAAAGAGGTCTATATACGGGTCCTGACCCTAACGACTTAGTATACCGTTCAGATGTCAATCAAAAATTTCTTTGGAGGTATCTCAAGAGGTGTCACCCACATGAATCAATGTAAGACATTCGTCACATCCTCCCAAGAGAAAAGATGTGTGAGAGGTCGTAAATAACAAGCATCTAAAAAACTACCACCGATAAGACTGACCACACTTTACTATGGAGTAACATAAAGACGTAAAGAGATTATTAATCACTACACCGTGTAGGAAAGACTCGTATGAAAGTACACGGAAAACCAGGAGACATCTAAAGGAAATCTCTTTACAGATAGATCTAGAATATGAGTAAAACACTAACCCAACAAACAAAAAACTACAACTCGAGAAACTCGACAAACTTATACAACCTCTAATTAGGAAAGAGTCAACGTAGTAAACGTTTATAACAGGGATAAAGACACCCAACAGTAAAAGAACAAATACTATAGAACACGACAGTTTGGAAAATTCAAATGAATCTCGGTGTGAACACTGACACTTAACTAACCCTTGACTTGGGTGCATGGAGTCTGACCTCGTGTTTATTTTGGAACGAAACCTGAACTTGGGTGCACCGGTCCTGAACTTTGACCGTTTTAGGGACGAACCCTGAGTTTGGGTACACCGACCCGGAGTTTGGGTCGACTTTGGGACGAACCCTGAGCTTGTGTGCACAGACCCTAACCCTTGGTCGGTTTCGGGAGGGACCCTGAACTAGGGTACACCGACTCTGAGTTTGGACCGTTGGTGGGTCAAACCCTGAGTTTGGGTACACTGACCCGGAGTTTTGGGTGGTTTTGGGACTGACCCTGAGCTTGGGTGCACAGACCCTGACCTTGGGTCCGTTTTGGGAGGAGCCCTAAACTTGAGTGAATCGAACCTAAGTTTGGGTCGGTTGTGTGACGAACACTGAGGTTGGGTGTACCGACCCTGAATTAGCAATTCCGTATATTGTAATTGAGGAGAAAATAATCGAGTTCGTGTCATCACGACGTGAGGTGAGAATATCTGTGTAAAAAAGTTCACTTTTAAGAAATGTGCAGTAATAAAAAGAGTAGATGTCTCGTCACAACTCAGTCTGTTAGGTCAGGTCAGAACTCAGTTAGGTCTTACTTCTAGTAGTAGGAAAGGAAAATGTTAGAGTTATAGACGTTTATAAAGAAAAGGAAAACGACCAAAACTAAAAAGTGACGTAGATAAAGGTCAGAATCGTACCGTTAAAGTAGGTTGAAGTATCGTACACGAAAATCACGTTGTCTATCTAGAAAACACAAAAGTTGTGATATTCTTTGGATTCACTTTGTTTCCTCTGAAAATCAACCCCGAGTCATTTCACTGTAAAGTACAAAAGGAGACTTTACTTTCTGATTGAATATACAAATATGGTACTTTTGTGACGTTGTTTACTTTTTTTATTCCAAACTATGTTTGGAGTCTCAAATATGTTCACCCCTCACCCCCGACCACCGTCACTTCTATACGACTCTCCCGGTGAAACTTCACCGACACCTTTATCCGGGTAGATTGTAACGATATCGGTCTCCCTGACAGGTTGCCCTACGACTTGGGAATCTGTAGGGTTTAGGATGATGACCTGTGTCGTGACGGGATGTTTCTCTGTTCTAGGTTGAGGTAGTGGGTCTTCCGTCCGTTTTCGAGGAAGTTGGTCCTTTTGTAGTGTCATATAAAATGTGTTCTTTTGTTACATAGTCGTTCAACATTAAGATTTCTACAAGTCACTCTTCCTAAGAGAGTCTCAGGAAGTATAGGGAACATACTTCCCCAGCAAAGACTTGATACGGGGTATCTTCACTTTCCAAGGTGTCCCTAGTGACCTCCCAACTCCTTGACTCTTCAGTGGTGACGTCCCAGAGACCGGTGAGGGAATCGATTTCCTGAGACATGAACAGACAGGAAACATATTATACTAAGGTGTGTTTTCAACAGAAAAATCTCTTTCCAACAAAAGAAACTTTTTTTTTTTTTGGTTTTGAAAAAAATTCCATACTCTGAATAACTAAATCAGTTTCAAGGATTAAGACGTTTTCTTCATTGTTTCGGTTACCGGAAGAATGACTCCGATTTCAGGATCTCAGGAGTCGATGGAGGAGTCTAATCCTTTCTAGTGTGTCTAAAAATTGATATTGAATTTCTTTTACTTATACATTTTGAATCATACATGAAAATCCATTATCTCCTCTAAAAATGATAAATAGAAAGTTTACTGTATAAAGAAAAAAGTTTTAGACACTTATAAGAAGACAAACGTTTTCAACCAGGAGTATGTCTACACTCAGTAGACGTCGAGAATCTCCTCTGTGAGAAGTCCTAAATCTAAGTTTACGACGTCGTCGATCCTTGTTTTTGTTTCCTAATATAAGAAATAGATTTTATGAACTCAATTGATTTATAATCCCGGGTTTACTGGTCCTGAGTTTTTCCCGGTTTTGGGTCGCACCATGAGTTTGGGGGCACCGACCCTGAGTTTGGTTCGGTTTTGGGTACGAAGTATGAGCTCGGGTACACCGACCCTGAACTTGGGACGGTTTTGGACGGACCCTGAACTAGGGTGGACCGGACCTGAACTTGGACCGGTTTTGGGACGAACCCTGATATTGGATCGTTTATAGCAAGAACCCTGAGTTTGTGAGCACCAACCGTTAACTTGGACCGGTCTTGGAACGAACCCTACACTTGGGTGCACGGACCTTGACCTTGTTTGCACTGGTCCTGAGTTTGGACCGTTTTAGGGACGAACCCTGAGTTTGCGTACACCGACCCGGAGTTTGGCTCGGTTTTGGGACGAACCCTGAACTTGGGCACACAGACCCTGACCTTCGACCGGTTTCGGAAAGAATCCTGAACTTGAGTACACCGGACCTGAGTTTGGACCGGTTGTGCGACGAACCCTGAGGTTGAGTGTACCGGCCCTGAGTTAACAATTCCGTATGTAGTGATTGAGGAGAAAATGATCGAGTTCGTGCTATCACGACGTGTGGTGAGAACATCTGTGTAAAAAATTCACTTTTAAAAAAAGTGCAATAATAAAAAGAGTAGGTGTCTCGGTACAACTCAGTCTGGTCAGACAGGTCAGAACTCAGTTAGGTCTTACTTCTAGTAGTAGGAAAGGAAAATGTCAGAGTTATAGTCGTTCATAAAGAAAAGGAAAACGACCAAAACTAAAAAGTGACGTAGATAAAGGTCGGAATCGTACCGTTAAATGAGGACATCGTGCGAAAATCACGTTGTCTACCTAGAAAACGCACAAGTTGTGATAGTCTTTGGATTCACTTTGTTTCCTCTGAAAATCAACCCCGAGTCATTTCACTGTAAAGTACAGAGGGAGACTTTACTTTCTGATTGAATATACAAATATGGTACTTTTCGGACGTTGTTCACCCAGAGGTTTACCTTTTTTATTCCACGTTATCTTTGGAGTCTGAAGTTTGGAGGAAGTTCCTCCCCCTCCCCGACCACCGTCACTTCTGTACGACTCTCCCGGTGAAACTTCACCTACACCTTTATCTGGGTAGATTGTAACGGTTTTGGACACTGACACACCTGGTGTTATTTGACACCTTTTAAGACTTTCTCTACTCTTATGGTCTGGTGGACTGGACGGAGAACTCTTTGGATATACGTCCAGTCCTCCGTTGTCAATCTTGACCTGTACCTTGTTGTCTGACCAAGGTTTATCCTTTTCCTCATGCAGTTCCGACATATAACAGTGGGACGAATAAATTGAATATACGTCTTATGTAGTACTCTTTACGACCCGACCTTCTTCGTGTTCGACCTTAATTCTAACGGCCCTCTTTATAGTTATTGGAGTCTATACGTCTACTGTGGTGGGAATACCGTCTTTCACTTCTCCTTGATTTTTCGGAGAACTACTTTCACTTTCTTCTCTCACTTTTTCAACCGAATTTCGAGTTGTAAGTCTTTTGCTTCTACTACCGTAGACCAGGTAGTGAAGTAACCTTTATCTACCCCTTTGTCATCTTTATCACAGTCTGAANTGTGGTGGGAATACCGTCTTTCACTTCTCCTTGATTTTTCGGAGAACTACTTTCACTTTCTTCTCTCACTTTTTCAACCGAATTTCGAGTTGTAAGTCTTTTGCTTCTAGTACCGTAGACCAGGTAGTGAAGTAACCTTTATCTACCCCTTTGTCATCTTTATCACAGTCTGAAATAAAACCCCCCGAGGTTTTAGTGACGTCTACCACTAACGTCGGTACTTTAATTTTCTACGAATGAGAAACCTTCTTTTCAATACTGGTTGGATCTGTCGTATAAGTTTTCGTCTCTGTAATGAAACGGTTGTTTCCAGACAGATCAGTTTCGATACCAAAAAGGTCACCAGTATACCTACACTCTCAACCTGACACTTCTTTCGACTCGTGGCTTCTTAACTACGAAAACTTGACACCACAACCTCTTCTGAGAACTCTCAGGGAACCTGACGTGTCTCTAGGTTGGTCAGGTAAGACTTCCTCTAGTCGGGACCCTAAAGAAACCTCCCTTAATACGACGTCGACTTTGAGGTTATGAAACCGGTGAACTACACTTCTTGACTGAGTAAACTTTTCTGGGACTACGACCCTTTATAACTCCCGTCCTCTTCCCCTACTACTTCCTACTCTACCAACCTATCATAGTGACTGAGTTACCTGTACTCAAACCCATTTCAGACCCTCAACCCCTACCTGTTCCTCATGACCGTACGACGATCACGCACCCCAGCGTTTCTCGACCTGTACTGACGTACTGACTTGACTTGCTTTATTAATCGTTTAATAATATAAATAGTATTCTAATAATATTTGAGAGACAGAGGACTCTTTGGACATACACCCAGTTCTTCGTTGTCAATCTTAGTTTGTACGTTGACTAACTTTTAACCCTTTCCTCACACTGTTCCGATGTATAACAGTTGAACAAATAAATTGAAGACGTGTCTCATACAGTAGACTTTACGGTCCGACCTACTCAGTGTTCGACCTTAGTTCTAAAGACGTGCTTTATAGTTGTTGGAGTCTATACGTCTACACAACAACAAATCAGAGAGTCAACATAGACTGAGAAACGCTGACGTCGTGAGGTCCGATAGGACGGAAGTGGTAGAGGACCTCGAACGAATTTGAGTACAGGTACTTCAACCTTTACGGAAGGTTGGTAGAGTGGGAGACAACGGGGAAGAGGAGGACGGAAGTTGGAAAGGGTCGTAGTTCCAGAAAAGATTACTAGGTCACGAAGGGTAGTTCACCGATTTCACAACCTCGAAGTCGAAGTTGTCGTCAGGAAGGTTACTTATAAGTCCTGACTAAAGGAAATCCTAACTGACCAAACTAGAGGAACGTCAGGTTCCCTGAGAGGTCTCAGAAGGGGTTGTGGTGTCAAGTTTTCATAGTCAAGAGACCACGAGTCGAAAGAAATACCAGGTTGACAGTGTAAGTATGTACTGATGACCTTTTTGGTATCGAAACTGATCTACCTCGAAACAGTCTTTTCATTATAGAGACAAAAAGTTATACGACAGATCCAACTAGTATCGAAAGAAGGTTCCACGTTCACAGAAAATTAAAGTACCGACGCAAGTGGTAGACGTCACTAAAAACCTCGGGTTCTTTTATTTCAGAGAGTGTCAAAGGTAACAAAGCGATAAATAAACGGTACTTCACTACCCTGCCCTTCGGTACTACAATCAAAAAACTCACTACTCAAAATTCGATCGAAAAGGTGAGAGGAGGAAGTGAAAGTAGTTCTCCGAGAAATCAAGACGAAGTGTAAGACGGTATTTCCACTTACATCTTTTACTATGGTGAGATTACCGTCTTTTACTCCCTTTTGATCCCGGAGAACTACTTCCACTTTCTCTTATCGGGTGGTACGAGGAGACAGGTACCGTGAAGGGTCCGTTCTTATGACCTCTCCCAACAGTAAAGAAAGAGGTCCCCTTAGAGAGACTGGGTCCCTAGTTTGAACGTAGATAACGCAGAGGACGTAACTGCCCTACTAAGAAGTGGTGATCGTAATGGACTGAAGGATTCTTGTACCTGACAGACGTCACGGAAGGTTCGGACGTCTAACTTTAACACTGTATAAAACATGAGGGGAAACGTCAGACATCAAACTTAAACTCTAGCAATCTATCTCAAGAACCAAAACTGAAAAAACCCTCTTAAATTCAGATAGTTTGTTTTAGGAAACACTGTCGAGGTACTTTCGAGAATCTTCCTTCTAAAGTCTTGAACTTGAAGTCGAAATCTTTAGTCTACAGATCTTTCTTTACTATCGAGTAAAAGGTGTTTATTTAAATTTTATATTGCAAATTTTGAAAGGTCTCACTTCGAGACCCTTCACTATCGTAAACCCGTGATCAAAACTATTACCCACTAAATTTGTTGTACACCATTGTAAATGTTTTTACACATTCACTAATTTTAATTAAGTAATACATAAACATAAAGACAGTACATGAACGTATCCATAAAGGACTAAGATATCCTAGTCACCAAGAAAAGTACTGTATCGTATATCGTTCGTCTACCTTTTGTAATTGATGATAAAAGGTATGAACAGTTTTTATAAAACATTAGTAATGAGACATATATGAATAACATGATTTAGTGTTATCTCTTTTATAAGTAGTATTTCACCTGGTGACCACACTTTCCTTTTTATTTGATCTATCTGAAATTTTCCTTTTATTTATACTCGACATAGAACTCATCATTAAAGTTTAATTTTTGGTATTCTTTATTCTACTATCTCTAACCTAAAACATAAGAAAACAGGAATATGTTGTAAAGATACATAAAAATCGTAGGTGTCTCGGACCCGATATAGACTATGAAGTGTTTAGTGGAGACTCTCGATCACTGTTAAAAAGTAGTTACGTTTGAACTATTGATCGACTATTTCGTCTAAGACTTGGTCAACCAGGTTAAGATAGTAACCATGATTTAATCGATTCCGGAGGTAAAAATTAGAAACAGTATCAAACTCCTAAAAATTTTACAATATTTAATGGTAACTACAAAAATTACAGTCTCGATTTCTTAAAATCTCGATCATTCTTCTGTCCGTCAGTAGACCAGGTGTGGAAAATAAAATGTGGTTTGACTACGTAAACACGTCTTAAATTTACCAAAAAGGTACAACTAACCTTCGACAATAAAGATGAAACGGAGAACTAAAAAAAAAATAGGAGAAAAAACGTTTTCTTTAAGACTTTGAGACCACTAAAAAGAAAACAGATAAAAAACTATACTGATTATCGAAAGGTCCACCGAGTCACCATTTCTTAGACGGACTTCTAGGTCGTCTACGGTCTCAAGTTAGGGACTCTACCCTTCTAGGGGACGTCCTCCTTTACCGTTGGGTGTGGTCATAAGAACGGACCTCTTAGGGTACCTGTCTCCTCGGACCACCTGATGTCTGGTACCCTAGTGTCTCAGTTCAGTCTACGTGTATGTGTGTGTGCATGTGAAGAACCAAACGATAAACATTAAAAGAAAACCGACAAGTCATCTTTAACGACAACACTCAGATGTTGGACAACTTAAGAGTCACTGATCGTCTCTTTCAGGAATAATAGACCTATTGACAGAAGAATATGGAAACATCATGGTGGACGACCAATTAATTGTATTTCGTTAATCTTGAGACAATCCAATTTTTTTTTTTTGTGAAAACTTTTTCATGGAATTTTTTCCATGAAATAATTTACATGTGACATCTGAGAATGTTTTATTGAATACAAACCTTCCAGAACCCACATCCACCCGGAACCTTTGAAGACCTTGGTTCGAAACTTACGGTAGTTCTAAGGGTCACCGAACAGGAAAAGAAAAAAAACCAGACGGAACGTAAGGAAGAAAGACTTATGTTTGCTTAAAAAGAGGTTTTTATGTGATAGTATAGACTCAAACTCATAAGGTTAAGACCAGTATTTTAAGATCTATTTCCTGTGACTGACCGAATCGGAGTTAGTGTATGGACGAATGTCTGTCCAGTTGAGTCCGGTCCTCTACTTAATGACCTCAATGTCGTAGAACAGAGGTCCTTCGCGAGAACCGAGGTTAGTCACCATAGGTCCTTCATCCTAGTAAGTAGAAGGTAGTTTTGGTACTTAATGACCTCTTTCTCATCAAGGTTCTTTTCACCTAAGACTTCCTTGTCAACAGAATACCCAGTTACACACTGGTCTGAGCTTTAAACGAGAGGTGTAAAAGGATTCAGTGGTAAGGTTAGAGAGGAAAGGGGTCTGTACATCCTTATTCAGTCTTTAAAATTTCGTTTAATCAGAAATTTAAAATGGGTGTGTAGAAATATGGTCATGACCCTAAAAATTGTCCTTAATACGTTAATGTTAAAAATTAACACATCATCTACTATGTATATTTTCAAGTATTCACTGTAACTACATTTAATCCTTTGTATTTTTATTTAGGGACACTTAGGTACTGGATTCAACTCCTTTATCGTATAATATTTGTGACAATTTGGGCGTCACACATGTGAGACATTGGAAGGAGTTTTTTCACTTTACTTTACACTCAACGAATCAGTACAGGTTGAGATACTGGGGTACCTGATATCGGGTCGTCCTAGAAGAGAGGTACCCTAAGAGGTCCGTTCCTATGACCTCACACCTCGGTAAGGGAAGACGTCCTCTAGAAGGGGTGGGTCCCTAGTTTAGGTCCAGAGGACGTAAACTCCGTCTAAGAAATGGTCCCTTCGGCGACTGTGGAATGAATTATGTCATCTTTTGATAATGATATCAAGGTAAACAACCGTCCTTCTGTTACCTTAATCATTTCCTCTATCCGAAACTTAGTCTTAAGATGGAAAAGGTGAAAGATGTACGTACTCTAATCTACTTAATGAAGTAAAGGGACATGAAGAAAGATCAGAAGTGGACACTTTACCCTAATTTGACAAAGGAAATTATCTGTATAAGTAATTGTTCCCTGTCCAATTTGTTGACAGACGATAACCCGTGTCTTTTTCTTCAGTCTAAAAAACAAAAGTTTACCCTTACTTTCTTTCTCAAGAGGACACAAAAAGACCGTTATCTTCGTTTTTGATTAATGTAAAGTGAATCTTTCATCTACTATACTTTCTTAGATTTATAGAAAGTCAAGTCAAGTCGAGTCAAGTCAGTGAGTCAGTACAGGTTGAGAAACACTGGGGTACTTAGCGTCGTACGGTCCGGAGGGACAGGTAGTGGTTGAGGGTCTCACTACGGGTAAAGGATTATAGATAAGTAAAATAAAAGACAATGGTCCATATGTGTGGAGATGAAACTTTTATATGAATCGTTTTACCTACGATTTCGTTATTTTAGTAGGGAACCCCTCTTTTTAACGTAAAACATTAAAATAAATTACACTTAAATAGACTTTGATTTGACATCGGTACACCTGTGATCACTTTAATTTTCGTGACAGTGCATCACTGATAAACCCGGTGGAAAAACCCAGGAAAGTTCCCAGACAGACATTTATGTCCGTCGTTTTCATGAGTTCGTAATCACTCCAGAGTTACAAAAAACGTATTCCAAAGAAAGATGTCCAAAAAAAAAACGCCTAGGTACTACATAGGGGTTTCGTCTTGAATCACATAAACAACTTCTTGAAATTTGTGTGTGTACACACGTGTGTGTGTCTGTCGGACGAGGTATCTCGTTACCAGGGGTCGGAAAACCCGTTGTCCCTAGTGAAAATATCTTCTCTCAAAAAGACACCTACCTCCCCACCTACCAAAGCCCTACTAAGTTCACGTGATGTAAATAACACGTGAAAGAAGGATAATAATAATATAGTCGAAGTGAACTCTAGTAGTCCGTAATTTAGGGTCTCCGACCCCTGGAGTCGAGATTCTCCGAGGGTCCTCACGAAAGAGAACCAGGTTTGTTCCATTGAGAGTGACCACCGGTCTCGACGTTCCCTCCCACCCCCGTTTACGGGATCTCTAAGGTCGAGAGGGGGCCGGAGTCGTCAGCCAAGTGACAAAGGAGAACCACTAGAAAAGTGTTAGTACTTTCTTCAAATATAGACTGATCTAGATAGACTGATCTCGACTGTTACGTCAAGATGACCGTGTTTACTGCAAACCAGCATCATGTCAATGTACGTAGTTTGTGTGTGTGTCTGCAGACTATCATTACCGACTGTATCCAAATTGTAAATGAAACACGAGAAAGATAAAATTAATTAGACTTTTTGTCGAGTGACCCCGAAGGGACCACCGAGTCACCATTTCTTAGACGGACGGTAACGTCCTCTGTGCCCAAGGTAGAGACCAGGTCCTTCTAGGGTGTACTCCTCCTCGTGGATTTGGGTACGTGGTGTTGGTAACTCGGACACGAGATCTTGGGCCCTCGGCGTTGACGATGTCGGGTGGGAGGGGTCCGAGAATACCTCGGACGCGAGGAACTCTCTTCGGTGACGTTACTTTTCGGATTCGTGACGTCGATTTCTCATCGGGGATGAGTAACGTTGATTTCCTTTCGGACGTATCGTTGCCTCTGGGTCGTGTCGGGTTTATTTTCATTCAATATTTTGTGTTTCGTCACGTAACTACACCGACAATGGTAGTCGGGTTAAATGTCTACTCCTTTATCCGGAATCTCTACTTCATTGTACAGGGTTAGATAGGTCGGTGAGTCACCCCGTCGACCTTTACTACAAGAGGTCAGTGTCGGTGTTTTGGAGGATCTCGTCGGCCATACCAGAGGGTCCGAAAGTCCAAGAACCGATTGGGGTTTATTCCGTATCTTATGGAGGAGGAGTGGTCGAAGAGTCCCCTGGGTCGTGCAACGATCTGAGAAACTGCCTCTCCTTACTTACGGACAGGAACTACTCGTTACAGGATCTCCAAATCTCTCAATTTCTATAAACTGTCGACCTGAGTCGGTTGACAGTCAAATGAGTGGACCGTCTTAGACCAGATACCCTTTTTCCTCTCTCGGTGTTAATCACTTAGTTTTGGTGGAAAGAAAAAGGACTTTCAATATAACCTTTTCCTAAGATGAAAATCTTATACATTTTAGATCTTATTTTTTCCTGGAGATTCTTCGTTTCTTGTCTAGTTAAGATCAATGAAAAATAAAATTCACTTAAGAACTTACACTCGGAAAAAAATTTTTTACAATATATATAAAACTTCAAAATATTATTGGTTTCCACCGACCAGAAGTCCACAATTTGAAGAGGTTCTCCTTTTCCGAACGGAACTTTCGTAAAGATCGAATTTTGTTACGAAGTCGTTCGGGAATGAATCCTTAGTACTCGTTGGAACGAGAAAGAGTTTACCAAGGTGAGTCTTCAGTAACGATAAATGAGGGACGGTTTACCGACCCGATGAGAGTTGTGACGACGGAGGGTCTTAAGTAGAGGTCCGTTTCAACGGAACACCGGAGAGGGTCAACTAGACGAAGACACGAGGACTCGTACCCCTGTCTAGGTCTCCGACATTATGTGAATCCGTCATAAAAGAGAAACCTGACGGTCGGACTGAGTCTGGGTCCACCCACCACTAAGTTCAACTTTGTTTGTACCCGAACCAGGTTCGGAAACCAAAACTAGACGTCCTTTTGAAACATTACACACGGTCCCTTTTCGTTAAATTTTTTATTATTATTATACGTCCCTTAACAATGTATTCTGGATTCTGACGAAATCCCAGGGAACCGACCCGACAAATTTTACGATATAACACTCTTCTTTTCACATTTCACCTCCGTACAATGTTGATTCCAAACCATATTTTTGTATCGGGAAATTTCCTTCAACCTCAACTTCACGAGGAACATTTCCTGAAACTCCGGTATTAGGAAGTCGAAGAGTTCTTCAGTCGGGTTACCGACTACAATCAAAGAGGGTATAACACTCGTACAACCTCCCACTACTTAATGTTTCGGTTCTTCTTAGAAGAGTAAGAAGAAGAGTAGGAGACCACTCTTTGATAATGTCCGACTGAGAAATGGTAGACTCAGTAGTCCCTTCGGGCATAGTGACATATTATATTATATTATTATATTTATTATAGGAAATTTTCTTTAATCCATATTTTCCTCTACAGAACTCGAGATTTAAATAAATACACGACATGAATCAGAGAGTCAGTACAGGTTGGCAAACACTAGGGTACCTGACATCGGGTAGTCTGAGGCGATAGGTACCCCTAAGAGGTCCGTTCTTATGACCTCACCCAACGGTACGGGAGGAGGTTCTCTATCACGGTTAGGTTCCTGACTTGGGTCCAGAAGGTGTGACGTTCTCCTAAGAAATGACAGACTCGGTGGTCCTTTCGGGTTTAACTAAATATCAAATCCATTTAAAAATGAATTCTGTTGTATCCGGGTTTAGTTGTAGTTCCAGTAAATAAAGAGGAAAGGGTAGTAAGTTGGTTAAAATTAGATATCTTACTCCACCTAGTAACATTTTTTAATAGGTTCATTCAGAGTAATTTTGAAATATTTTGTACTTAACAACTTTACTAACGAAGTCAAGAGGTAAATAATTACATTACGACTGTATAGTAAATATCTTTTAATAAATATAAGGTCAAAAAGAAACCAATTTATAAAAATAATAATTGTAATATTTCGTATAAATTACGAGTATTCAGGATCCTTACATATATTATTGTTAGACGAATTTAATTTGATAAAAAACACGTAAAGTTCTAATTTTAAACAGTAATTATTCGTTTTAGTCATGAAAACTTAGATCCATCTTCAACATACCTATAAAGGACATTTTAAGAAAGTTGAAAGAATATATATACTTAAATTCATTATTCTTCAATAGGTTTTTTGATCTGAATGGACTACATTGGAGAGATTGAAAAACAATTTTATGGACTCTTCTATGTGTTTTCCGGTTGTTGACCTTTGTCACGACCTTTGAGACCCCCTTTCTTTTAGGACAAACGTCGTAACTTTCTGTTCACGTGACAACACAGGGACCGCTACCCGACTCTCTGTGTGAGATCCCGAAACACACGACACTTAAGATTTGACTTCGTCGTCCCGATTGTCGTTATTTCGTTTTCCGTAACTAAGTGGAGTAGACGGACGGGTCTTGTTCCTTGAGAGAACCTGATTTTGTGGTTTCTTCGTAAGTCGGTAACTGAAGAGGTATACTGGAGACAACACTCGACCTGTCTCGAAAGGGTGACTGGGTGAGAATCGGGGTGGTTGGTGACAAAAGAAAGATATAGATGGGTCTCCATTTTGAAGACGGTGTCACGTCCGTCCATCATTAGACAAAGTTATATTTTACTAAAAAATTTCTTATGTCAGTTCTTCTTTCTTTCTTTCTCGGGGTTCCTATTGTAGACATCACCGACACGAGTCAACTGTGTCGGGACTAAGAAACACTGGGGGTACCTTACATCGGTCGGTCCGAGGAGACAGGTACCTTAAAAGGTCCGTTCCTATGACCTCATCCAACGGTAAAAGCTAAGGTCTCCTAGAAGGATTGGGTCCTTAACTTGGGTGCAAAGGACGAAGACCGTCTCAGAAATGGTGACACGGTGGAAGGGTTCCAGTGGTCTCTCGACCTCTGTCCCCGGTTGAGAAACAACGTCGACCTCTCGGACGTGAGACTCTTCTTTCCCGAGACCAAGGGAATCCCGTTTCCTGACCATTGGTACTGAACCCAAAATTTAGGTTCAAAAATACGGTTCGTTCAGATTTCGATGTATAAATAATAGGAAAACTAGGGAAGTAAAACAGAATTCTCAGAACAAAGACGAACCATAGTAAAGGGAAGTTGGGTTTTGGACAATGAAAAAATAAAATAAAGTCACTGACAGACAACCGTTTCTCAAGAGGGTCCCCATGAGACATTACAGAAATGGAAGTAAAAATTTCCTCCAAAAGTTTCCTATATTATCAAATCGAACTGTCGAAAAATGGGGAATTAACAGGAAAATCCTGACTTCTATAACAAGATCACAAAAGACCAGAAGTACTAAAGACTATCTTAATCGGAAGTAAGAATGGTAACAAAGGGACTTTCATTTCTAAAAAGTGATAGACTCACGAGAATTCTAGACAAGAACCAGAAACGAAAAATCGTGTCAAACTGAGAGTATACAGTCCCAAAGGGTCCACCGTAGTCGTCATTTCTTAGATGGACGTCCTCTACGTTCCCTAAGTCCAAGTTAGGGACCCAGTCCTTCTAGGGGACCTCATCCTTTACCATTGGACGAGGTCATAAGAACGGACCTTTGGAGGTTCCTGTCTCCTGGGACCACCCGATGTCAGGTACTCCGGTGTTTCTCAACCTGTACTGACAGGTTGTCAGGGTGGGGTCGACAAAAGAAACACAAATAGAACGAACCTCAGGTGACTCTAAGAACTGAAACACCCAACCATAGTGATTAGTTGACTTCTCTAAAGAGTTGGTAATAAAGAAGTTTAAAAAGGACACGAGGTGACAGGAGAGAAACCTAAACTAAATGTACATCTCACAAGTTGATGACAACGATAACGAAACGTCTTGAGTCTAAGGTACCGAAAATTTAGAGGAAGGGAGGGAAATAAATTAAAACTTAGTAAAGTTAACTGAACAGACATCCAAAGTAATTGTAAAATAAAGAGACGACACAGGTCAGTCGATTCAAGTAACTTACTCAGAGTATAGACAATATATATAAAATTATAAAGATTTTGGAGGTCAAGAGACACCTAAAACGGGTAGATGAACACGTTACAGGTAAAAGATGGCTGATCTCGGGAATTGTAAATAATAAATAATATCAATACATTTCAAGGATAGACTATTCGGGTTGTAGATCCGGTAGAGTCCCAAACGAAAATAACTGACAAAGAAAAAAGTTGGGATCGAGTATAAAAGAATAAAGAAACTTACACAGAATTGAAAACTATAATCTGTTCTGTAACATGTATTTTCTATTTACTTCTCCCTTCAATTATTATAAACAAGGGTCTTTTCACGTAAAGTTAATAAGTTGTACTGAGATTCCAACCCTCGGACTTAAAGAGATTGGACACACACTCAATCAGTGAGTCCTCACAGACTGAGAAACACTGGGGTACCTGATATTCGACGGTCCGAGAAGATAGGTTCCCTAAGAGGTCCGTTCTTATGAACTCACCCAACGGTAAGGGAAGAGGTCCCATAGAAGGGCTGAGTCCCTAACTTGGGTCCAGAGGACGTAACGTCCGTCTAAGAAATGGTAGACGCGATGACAGATTAGACATCAACTCGACTCATACTTGAAACAAAGTCCAAACGATCTAAGTCCAATGATCGAAGTCGACAAATCTCTCTTATTGATCGTGAAAGGGAAGTCGTCCCGTACCCTAAGATGTCAAGAGAACAAGATATCGGTTCAATGGGTCGAACAATTTAGTGCCCTCTAGGGAGAGACGAGATATCCGATCGACGATCGAAAACCCCAGGTACGCTTCATGAGAAACGAAAAGTAGATACTAAGGGTTAGTCCCGGGGTCCTCCAGAGAGACGTCGGATGGGAGTCCGAAACCTTCGGATACTTCACGAGAGCCACTCCCTGACCACAGTTATGAGACTGTAGGGAATCGGTATCCTTCGACCGTCGGTTACGGAACGTGACTTACTTTGGAAATCTTCAAAGAGAGTCGAGAGGGACGGACGAGGGTCCGGAACCGAGTCGTGGTCACACATAAGTCACTTTCGGGTACCCTATCTCAGCTGTCCTGACACTTCTGAACTAGATACTTATTCCGAAGAACCCTAAAGTTCGACAGTACTGTTGGGTACACTACGTAATTATATTACCCTATGTTGACTTCAACGGAAGTTCCTTTATGACGTGTTTGAGAAGGTCTATTATCCTCATTCTTCTCCCTTCTGAATGAAAGACTCTCATCGAATTGAAACTATGATTTCAGACTATACCCGTTATGTCCTTTCCTGTGAGTGTACGTTTAGATCCACTCATTGTATGTACATTTTTCCTAGTAGGTAGTAGTGGTTCTTACCAAATACATTTTCTACTTCTACACAGAATCTTAATAAAAACATAAACAAAAACCGACACGACCCAGAAGTAACGACGTACGTCCGAAAGAGACCAACGCCGCTTGTCCCCGATGAGAAGAACGTCTCGTGCCCGAAGAGTAACGTCACCGAAGACAACGACGTCTCGTACCTGAGATCCTACGTACCCAAAGTCATCGACACCGAGCCCCGAATCACAAACATAAAGGACCCGAGATCTCGTGTCCGAGTTATCAACACCGTGTACCCGAATCAACGAGGTGTCATACACCTTAGAAGGGTCTGATCCCTAGTTTGGGTACGGAAGACGTAACCGTTTGTCAAAGAAAGGGTGACTCGGTGGTCCCTTCGGGTTTCTACGTCTAAATTGTAATCTTTTGGTTATTTACCTTAATTAATTGTTACTTTATTTAGGATATTAGTGGAGTTATATAGGTCTTTTTACATAGACTATTTTAAGTAAAGGTAAATACTAATTTTTAAGGGTCGTTAACACTTATCTTCCTTTTAATAAACATCTGTTGGGTTTTTGGAAGGTATTTGGAGTCTATATTACTACTCAGTGACCTTCAACGGGAAACTCAAGTTCTTTTCTGTTCTTACAAGTAATGATGAAAAAGTCAAGTCGTAAAATCATCACAAGGATCCGTCTCCTAATTTCGGTCTCTTTCCGTGTTTTCAAACTACTGACCTTTCCTTCTTTATTTTGACCGTATTAAGTGTATACTACCAACACAAACATCTACTTTGTTACATTAAGTCTTTATGTTATAATCTCAGTCATTCTCTCAAATCATTCCATCGAGATGTATTTTAGTCATATGTTTGAGGTTAACATAAAGACATTTCATCGTTTAAGAATTTTAATACTGAATATTATCGTAGTTTGTTTCAGTTAATACGTACTTATTTAGTCTGATTCTTATATGTTTTGGAAATTTCCTTTTCTTTTATCTTTTAAAGTCTCTGTAAATAGCTAAATTTGTCCGAAGGATCCACCGTGTCACCATTTCTTAGACGGACGGTTATGTCCTGTACGTTCTCTGAACCCAAATTAGGGAACCAACCCTTCTAGGGGACCTCCTCCTTTACCGTTGGGCGAGATCATAAGAACGGACTTCTTAAGGTACCTGTCTCCTCGGACCACCCGATGTCGGGTACACAACGTTTTCTCAACCTGTACTGACTTCGCTAAACCGTACATCGTACGAAAAGTTCCACTCAATCATGTTTTTGTAAACTGTCCCTATATTAGAGTGTCCTAACAAGATTGGTTATCAAAGATAAAGAGACATTTAGATCTCAATTACTTTCACTCCATAGTTGCACACAACAACTCTTTAGTAACGTGTTGTTTCCTCTAGAATTTAGTGAGTTTGATCACCCAATAAAAAGGTCAAATAAAATATGAGCCTCAATTACTTGTACACACTCTCGTCGGTCCTCTAGTCTTACTACTTTGACCACGACGGTAAACACACTGGAACACACACTGTGAGTCTGTTACATCCAAAAGTAGGGAAACAAACTTTTCACTCCAACCTCATCTTTAGAGAGTTTGAATAGAACACAACTTACACATTATAAGAAACTTTGACACCGATTGACACCACTTCATTTTTCCGTCGTACCACAAAGTCTTGACCTTCCCTAATATCTGTGGACGATAATAAATTAAACGACAGGGAAGACACGGAGAATGTAGGGACAAGAAAAACTGGTCAAAGTAAACATTTGACTCTTTACGTGTAATCAATATTAACGTGACTAATTAATATTTAAACCAGAGAAGGTTCACCTTGCCGTCCTCAATGAGGAAGGTAGATGTCGAGTCATGAAACGAGGAATTTGTAACTTTTGTTTTCGAATTGGTATGCAGGAAATCTTGTCATAACGACTTAGTAAAAACCCAACACTTAAGGAAAGTTTTAGATTATCTCTTCAAATCTGAGGGATGGATCTATTTACGTGTGCATCTTGAATCTTATGTAAAACTAGACTGTTACATGGGTATCGATTTTAGAGGACGGAATAGGAGTCACGAACATAATTTTAAACAACAAAGTGTAAGAACGGAAAGGACTGCTTTATGGCAATTACTGTTCACTACAAAATTCCTAATCATTAATACATTCTTTTGGGAGACCGAGTCATAGACCGAAAATTATTATCGGGTATGACAACGATAGTAAATACAATAACAATACCATAGTAATGATGATGACGAGTTATTCCCAGTTGTAAAAACATTATAACAGAAACCACTGAACTCATATTTATATGTTGAAAAGATAAGAATTTAATTCTCATTAACTTTAAAACCCCGAAGGGATTAAACTTCGAATTACAACCCCTCTCTTCTTTTAAAAATACTCATGAGAAAATTCTAAGAATAATCACGACAGTGGATTAAGTGCAACCTTAATTTATTTTAATCAATATCAAGTTACGATTCGTCTTTTTAGAGGTCAAACTAAGAAAACAAAATGAAACGAAAACAGCACGACCAAAATACTAGTGGTCTTTCGTTTTGGTCCTTTCCCTTTCAATCTGAAGTTATCTTAATTACTGTGACCCAAACCTTTCATGGTTCTCCGGTAATACAAAGCGTTATACGGGACACCTGTTTTTTATAGAAATCGTCGTTATTAATGTCAGATATCTTTATCAGTATGTAAAAAAAACAGGGGACGCTAAGTCTGTACTCTATCAATAACGGAACTAAAATAGTTTCGTTCACCCAGTTATCTTACCAAGTAGGATGAATCCTCTATTACACTCCCCTCTAAATAATTAAGGTATTTAGATTTCTCGAAATTACTTTTGAAAAAACTTCTCGAAGATTATTGACTGTAAATACGGAATATAATTTATTTTATTAAGACCTTCTGTTTTAGAACTTTATGAAACACTAATAGGAAAGGAAAGTAAAGTACGAAAGGAAGGAAAGAAATGGTAAAGAATCCATATCAAGAAGTAATAGGGCATAATATTAGTACCGTCAACAGAAGACAACTAAAAGTATCGAAAAAGAAAAACCGACCGCAATTGAAAAGTTATATGTCTCGTCAAGGACGGTAAGGAAAGAAACCGTCGGAAGCCGTCGACGTATAACGACTGATCTAAAGTACGTGGAATGGATCGCAACGGTCTCCTTTGGATGAGACCGGTCGCACACTGGAAGTCGGAAGCGAAAAATAACATAGAGAAGAAACGTGAAGTCATTATCAGTCTAATGAACAAAGTTTTACGAGTTGAAGTGTGGAAAGACAAAAATGGACTTAAACCTCACCTACTGTGTAATCTAAAGAATTTTTTAATTAAACAACGTAAGGTTCTCTGAAGGAAAGGGGAAAAACAGGTACAGTCAATTTCGTAATGTACAAACGATTATAGTAAAAGAGTTTTCCCGTATGGTCATGTCAATATAAATTTTTTTTTTACGAAAAGTGTGAACCCTTTACCTCGTACCCTTTATATAAACGATCATTTGATGAAAGGAAACCCCTAAGAAATTAACGGAAAGGTTATTGAAGTGAGGAGACTTATATGGACGTTACTCCGGTATAAAGATCTTCGACTGATGTAATCGAGAAGAATTCAACATAGGTTGAACACTGTTTTATGTTGTAATCCTTCTAAATGGTGGACAAATCTTTCTTTTCAGTTTTAATGATTAGACGTAAAAACTGTAGAGAAAATCAGACGAGAACTCCAAGTGTCTACTATGAAAACTAGGTCTTGAACATCGTTGTTATCCATTTGGGTACAAATTTGTAAATCATCTTTACGGTTTATGAAAGAACGGAAGTCCGACAAAATAGATTGAGGGGGATGGGTAGGAGAGTGATGGGGTGACGAAGACACAGACAGTTTTAGAATGAACAGAAAGTCACAATGGAAACCATCAATAAGTCAAAGGCTTCAGAAACATACGACGGTTTGTTTTCTGTAGGGTGTCGTGTCCGTACACATATGTCTATTAGCATTACATAAGTCACAATTGTATCCTGGTACTCTGTCGTCGTTTCCTTCAATATAAAAACGAACCACTCTAGATGTCTCAGAAGCCTTTGACTTACTGATGGTTTCCATTGTGAACTTTCTCTTCATTCTAAAACTGTCTGTACCTTCGTCACCCCGGGACAGGATTCTCCACCCAATACCACTAGTTATCGTGTCCGAACCAACGGACAGTATTACCTGGATCGTCACAGTGGGTGTCCTCTCACACAACTAAAACATCAAAATCGTAAAGCATATCATAGACTGTACATAGGACCGTTGTATAAAAAAACTATAATCAATAATTTCTGACACGTGTATTTATGAAAACTTTTTAACTTCAAATCTAACGGACTTTCATCAAACGGTGTCGTCGAATAATCTTATATACTCTTCTATCTCGATCTACTAAACCATAGTGTACAAATCCCTCATCTACTGTTACATTTCCATGTTCTCTGTTGACCGTCATCATCCTTCTCGACTCAGTCTTATCAAACTTGTAGAACCGAGACGGAACTTGCAACAGTGGAACTCGTTCAGTAATTGAAGACACAGGAGTAGACATTCAACCCTCATTAAACCCACTCTTATATAAAAAGAAGGTCGAGATTTTAAAGTACTAGACTACTCCTCTTATATCATTTCTAGACTAGAACATAATGATAATCCCTTTCATAGAATTAGTCTAAGGGCTTTACAAGTGTAAATATTGTATACGAAATCGCAAGAGAGGTGTATGTGTATACGGTATAAAGACGAAAAAAACTTAACAAACTCTCTTTTAACGTAAGTCATAGAAGTCACCGAAATTGAGATTCATGAAATTACATACAAAGGAACTACTCGTACCTATGTCAAGAGGACATATGTCTATCTAAAAATAGTCAACGGGGCGATTATAGTATATATGGTTTCCTTTCTTAACAAAGACCAGGTCTCAGGTCAGGTCCTAGGATGTAACTTAAAACGACAGTAAAAAGGAATCAGAGAAAATTAGACTTGTCAAGAAGTAAGAAAGAGACAGAGAAACACCGGAACCGTAAAAACTTCCCGGACACGTCCGGTCAGCAGGACATCTTATACGAAGGTGACGTCAACAGGTGCACAGGAGTACCAATCTGAGTCCAACACGTGAAACCCGTCCTTAAGGAGTCGTCACGAAGAGTCTCGCACCACACACAACCACGGCAATCACCACTAACCTGAGCCAATGAATCTACCTCCCGTGGCACAGAGAAGGACAGGTGGTAGTAAGGTTGAGGCCACCACCAACTTGGTACCAAAAAGTTTAAGATAGTAAGGTAAATGTAAAGAATCTTAAGACGTTCCTTCTCAAAACCTACACTCAGATTCGTTTGAGGCTCTCTACCATCTCCTGTCTCTTCGGACTGCCCGATGTCAGGAACTCCAGTGTCTCAGCCTGTCCTGAATCACTGATTTGTTGTTGTCTCCTTTCCGAGAAGAAGTAAAGACGGTTATACTAGAGTACCACGGAGATTTAAATTATGTAATATAGTCTGTAATGAAGGGAAAACTTACTGTACAATCGTAACTGTCTAAATGACAATACATACTTTTATCTTAGTAAATTTTGTGATGATCAAGTTTTAGACAAATTAAACCAAAACCATATAATAAACGAAGAAATCTTTTACTCGATAATCATTTTGAACTAAAATGAGTCTTGTAGGGACCAAAACCTATTCGTTTCTCATCTCTTGTCACTCATAGTCCATTTATTTGAACGGATCTCAATTTAAAAATGATTCCCTTACTAGGATGTATATTGTATTTGAACAATGAATCAGAGATTCAGTACAGACTGAGGAACTCTGGGGTACCTACACCGGGCAGTACGAGGAGATACGCACCCTAAGGGGTCCATTCTTATGACCTTATACAACGGTAAGGAAGAGGTCCCCTAGAAGGACTGGGTCCCTAACTTGGGAACAGAGGGTGTGACCGTCCGTCTAAGAAATGGCGACTCGGTTGCCCCTCCGAGTATTATATTTGACAGAAGTAAAGTTTGGGTTCACAGTAACCCCAGAACGTCCAACTGTCTACTAAATAGAAATAATAGTTTTTCCAAGACGAAATTTTTGTTTATGATTCTAACATCGTATGACTCTCTTGTAAGTATTAAATAAGGGGGTCAGTTGGGACCCAGAACTTTTCTCGGAAAATGTAAAACCGTAGTCTATTAAAAGACGGGATCCAATATTGGTTATGTATGTTCTTCAAAACTTTATTTTTATTAATAGAGTCAACAATTACCGTTATACTTTTAATCATAAAATACCTTTTAATCACAAAATGGAGTGTCACATTATCATTCATTTCGTGTGGAAACAGAAAGTCATCATGTTACTCTGTAACTTCAAAGTTAGCATATATTTTATGACATAATTCCAATTAATAACCTAAAACCCAAACTTCTACCATGATAATTCAACCGTAAAGGAAGACGAAAGACCGTTAACCTATTATTGTTGTTTCTCCCTTTTTGATTTTATGTCTGGGGTACCAGATGATTTGGTGTTTTGACCTTACCGACGGACTTCGTCGTCTCTGCTCCGTCCGGCGGACACCCTCTGTCACCTACCACGGTACCGACGTCTCGAACCCCGGTCGTCCTCTGCGAAGTACTTCAGCTCTCCGGGTGGAACTCCACGTTTTGGACAATCGGAAACAAACATTTTCGTCCTACCGAAGAGTTCGGTTACCGTCCCCAAAGGGACACAGACCAAACTAAAACTCTTCAACCCTTCACTTTGGTTTGTCCCTCAGTGTGGCAGTTCCTTTCCTCTCCGGAAACTGTTTACAGTTCGGGAAGATAGAGGAGACCTACGACTTTTCATTTATCGATTGACTAAGAGTACATTTTGGGACTTAGTTTCGTCTTAAAACGACCACGTCTTGACTTGGTGATACCGGAAAACGTAAACAAAGGACACCTGTCGAACAGGTCCTTTTGCAGTAATAAAAGTCACTACTGAACCGTCTTTCTTAGGTCGAGTTCCGGTGATGACGGTAAGTTTTTAGCTTTTTCCGCTTCCCTTACTATTTTGTTTCCTGTCCACTTCTTATAAGTAGTTTTTTGTTATAACGACATTTCTTCTACTTTTCTTACTGGTTTGTAAAACGGTACTTAAATTCTGGGAATTACCTTTATAAATAGTCACTCTCGAGTTTTGTCACCATACTCCAGTCCCTTCTCTGTCACACTGATGTACTCTTTCACGTCACATTCGACCGACTCACCTTTCTATTTATTCTTTTATTTTGATACCGATTTCACTTCTACTTTAACCTCCCGAGTGTTCCCTATCATCTCTGACACCTTTTGTGTCATTTCTTGTTATTCGATCTTTACCTACTCACCCATCTTAAATGGTTTTACTTGTTCTTACAATTTTGTTTAAGCTCACTCTTTTGTACCCTTAGTGTTTTCTTCTAACAATATATCAGACAAAAGTAGAATTTCTTCTTTGTGTTACTTTGTCGGTTATAAATTACTATATTAGGTTCCATTATAAAGACTGAATTTTTACTTGTGTGTGTGTCTCTTTTCACATTCTTATAAAACTGGTACAAAAACAAACATTGTACCTTCACAAAAAACCCCTTTTTTAATCTAAAAAGAGAAAAGATAGTGGTCCGGTATTTTACTACGAATTAGTGTAGAAATGACTTCATAAATTAGTCGACGTAATCTATGTCAAACAACTGAAACTCGTACCTATAATCTAGATCAGACTCATTTATCGGTTTTAAAAGAAGTACATAAGACAAATACAAAAAAAATTCAAATGGGAAAGATTTCTTTGGAAACTTACGTTTTTCTCACGAAATTCATTTTGAAAAGTTTATTTCTCTTTTAAATCTTGACCAAGAGATGAATTCTGTCCAAGTGTTCGATAAAGAATTAAACATTCTGTATTAACAATGTTTACGTTTTTATAAAAAACCCCCAACTACGTAAAGTCGAATTCAATCTGTTTAAAACCAACAACAACCACCTGAATCCAGTCACTAAGAATAGAGAGGGAATCATTCAAAAATTTCTATGGGTAAAACCGAAGATTCCCTTCTATGTTCTAGAGGTAGGTGTACAATGAAATAGTAAACCCGAATGTATCGTCTTTCTAGCCTCTTCCGTTACCGTGGGGTGAGGTCATGAGAACGGACCTTTTAGGGTACCCACCTCCTCGGAACATCCGACGTCAGGTACCCCAGCGATTCTCAGCCTGTGCTGACTCGCTGAAGTGAAAGTGAAAAGTGAAAGTACGTGACCTCTTCCTTTACCGTTGGGTGAGGTCACAAGAACGGAGCTCTTAGGGTCCTTACCACCTCGGACTACCCGACGGTAGATACCCCAGCGTGTCTCAACCTGTGCTGACTTCGCTGAATCGTCGTCGTCGTCGTTGTCTTTCTATTGAATTACTTTTATCTTTCGTCGATTATGGAGGACAAATTACAGTATTGTATTGGAACAATTTTATAAACCTTTACACTCTATTGGATTCCTTTTTATCTTGATAAGATAAAGTATATTAAAGTAAGTCCATTTGTAAAATTTACCTCATTTCGATATTCATACCAAGACTGTAAAGAAATAAATCTTATTACCGTTTACCACAAGTAGTATATATTTAACAAAGAAAAAAGGTAAGGTAATCTCCGAAATAATCCTTTCCAACACTAAAAAAAAAAAAGGTACACGAAAAGTCGTGACTGACTACCAACTGTCTGTAAAAATATGACTTTACACGAACGTAAGGATCAATTCAGAAATGAGTAAAACAAACTACAGAAAGACCTAAACCAGATAACGAAACCCACAACATCAGTAAAAGTGTTGTAACTAAGAAGGTCAGGTGCTTGTACCATACAGAGACGTGAACGTAGTGGAAACGAAAGAAAGTAGGTCATATAAAAGGACGCAAGTCCAGAAAGACTTCACTAAGTACGGCAGTCATGAAGTAAGACTAAAATAAAAAAATTGAACAACGAATCTGATTGGTATGTAGAGAAACCCACTTGATGGTAGGACGTATAAAAGGACCGAAGGAAAAACCTGTCAATCTTAAAAGAAGGACTGAAAAAGAAAACTCAGTACTCCTGAGGGAAGGAATCGGAGAAATAAGACCAACGATACCTATTCAAACACTAACTTAGTTGATTACTAAAAAAAAAAGAATTACTCAAACCCTAAAACACAGTGTCATCTGTCTGAAAAAAGAAAGACTCTAATATTAATAGATGAAAAAATGTGAATTTATAACTCGGTAGACCTTTGAATAAAATTTCATTACATTTCTCCAACTCTTAGTTACTATAACTTACGAACGAAGTTTGTTTTTAACACGGGGGAAAAGTATTATACCTTAAATTAACTTTATACCGACGGGTTAGTTCCTGGAGTAAAAGATTCAGGAAATTGAATGCACACACCGGTACATTGGTCATCAGTAATCTTCTACATGTACTTTCACTACACACAGTGGACACCCGGTTCTGAAAATTCTTCAAGAGACAGGGTAAACGGTAGATTTGGGTTCGTTGTCCTCTCCACTAACCTAAGACTGTGGTCTTCAAACCGTCCTTGGACTCAGGGACTTAATGACTCCAGCTCTATCGGTGAGTGACTGGTCCTTGTAGTTGTCACTGACAATGTGTTCACTCTTGACACCATTCGGTGATGTTTCAACCCAAAATAAATAACTTGACCGGTCATACCGAAGTGGTTATGTCTTAGGTCTCTCTTCGATTGTAAGGGACTCGTGAACACAGACTCGTGTGAAGTAACATAAGTCACTCGTGAGACGGGTGACAGTTACTTGTCCTTTACAATCAATGTATTATAAACATCTCCTAGGCCCTTCCCCCACCCCCGCTAAATAGTCACCCACTGAAAGTGTTAATTTATGTACAATTTCACTTTTAAGATAAGTCACGTGAACACAGTAGTAGTGATTTGATCTGGCACCTTTTTAGACTTGCATTTTTCGTCTCCAATTAGTTTGGTTAGGTCCGAATAAAAGTAAATAGAGAATTATTATTATGAAGTAAATTTTGTTCCGTAGGTCATGGTTGAATTTTATCCACCATATGGTCCTACTGGCATCCTTTGTTAAAACCGAAGATCTCTGTCTTAAGTGTTGACACGTCCTTTAAATAGTAAGTGGAGATAATTCGTTTTATCCGAAGTAGAAATTTATACTTACCTATTGGTAGACCTCCTTATGTACTTTCCTCCTCTACTCGATTATTTTATGGATTTCAATGACTTGTTGTTTATAAACCGTCAATTCCACTCCAACTCAATTTTTATAAGTTCGTACTATCGCGTGTCAACAAGGAGAATCGACGGGTCATAGTCCGTCTCAAATGTTTGTGAACTAAGAAACACCTTGATGAAACTTTTAGTTCGACGACGGGACGTTTCAATAACTCGATTAAACATTTTGACACTGGTGAAAGATTTATCTCAGGAGATGAGAAAAAACAACGTTAAACAAGTTTTAGTCAACACTAAGAAATTAGTTTTACAAGTTACTACCCTTGTGGTATCTTTGTATTTCAAAACTTCTGAAATCGTTTTACCTTAAGAACTTTTGTACCATGTATTTGTCCTTCATTAACTTAAACAATTAAGTTTTCACTCCTTGTTTTACTCTTTCAGTTTATTCTCAAGTCGCATGGACTAACTTGAAAATATTGATATCAAACATTAAAGTATTTAACACTCTTCTTAAAAACTTACTCGAAGGTAAACATCCCATTTAAATGCAAGATACTACTTATCTTACTTTAACTTTTCGGGATAATAACACTGTAGAAATAAAACAAACTGTTTCATAAGTTCTATTGATCTATATTGATTGATATAGTTCCATATTAATACATGGAAGTGACTCTTAAAATGACTCGAATGGTCCTTAAAGTTGTATACATCTTTCTCAATTAAAAAAGTTGTTCTATACCCGATGTCTCTTCTCGAAAAACTTTCACATTTATTTAAAGTTAAATAATTACGATTTTACGTTAGAACCCCTGATAATGTTAAAATACTGTCGACTTTTATTACTCTTGTATAAACATTAATTCCGGTGACTTACTTTCCCCTCTCTGTTACACCGTCTTTTTGTAAACTTCTTTATTTCCGATTTTATAAAGGTTTATACTACCTTTTATAGTTCGGTGTCCAGGATTCACGAATTTCTAAAGATTCTCCTAACTTATCTTTTTTTGTGGTGTATATTAGAGTAGTATCAGTTTAACGACTTTCGGTCATTATTTTTTTATAATTTACTTATATCTCCCTTTTTTCCGTATATGGTATCTTTTCTAGTTATACTTTCACTTCTGACTTAAGATTAGTCGTGACGTAGTTCTTCTGTTACGTTACTGTAAAAATTTCACAACTTCCTTTTGTTAAGAAGAGTTGGATCTCAAGATATAGACAAATTTGATAAGAAGTTTTTACTTCTCTTTTATTTCCATAACAAATTAAGTACCAGTCTCTTCTTTAGTGTTCCCTTTATCCTCGAATAAAACCTTACTTATTATTGCTTGTAGGGATTATTTTTTCAAAAACACCTATGTCAATTTTGTCATCGATCTTCCTTTAAGTCTCTTCCGTTACCGTGGGGTGAGGTCATGAGAACGGACCTTTTAGGGTACCTACCTTCCCGGACCATCCGACGTCAGATACCCCAACGATTCCCAACCTGTGCTGACTCACTGAAGTGAAAGTGAAACGTGAAAGTACGTGACCTCTTCCTTTACCGTTGGGTGAGGTTACAAGAACGGACCTCTTAGGGTCCCTACCCCCTCGGACCACCCGACGGCAGATACCACAGCGTGTCTCAGCCTGTGCTGACTTCGCTGAATCGTCGTCGTCTTCCTTTAACTATCGTAATTTTCAAAAAATCTTCTCTTACTTACACTGAATAGGATGACGGAATTTTTTGATCTTTTACATCTCTTTCAATTTGAGTATTTTTGATCTTTCTTATTTTTCATCTTTAATTAGTCAATCGTTTATTTCTTTGTTTTCTCTTTTATCTCGGTTTTCAACAAAGAACCTCTTTAAATTATTTTAACTATTAAGGAACTCTTTACTTTCCATATATTACGTTTAATGGTTATAGTTCTTAACGTAACCCCTGAAGGAATCTCTGTAAATTTACTATTCTGTGAATTTACTATTCTGTAAACCCAGGGACCACTGTGTAGTCATTCTTGACCGGACGGTTTCCTCCCAGTCTAAGTTAGGGTCCCAGTCCTTCTGTGAGACCTCTTCCTTTGTCGTTGGGTGAGGTCTTAAGAACGGACCCTATAGGGTACCTGTCTCCTCGGACCACCCGATGTCAGGTACCCCAGTGTTTCTCAGACTGTACTGATTTGTTGTTCTTTTATTAGTTAATCGGTTAATCGTCTCACCCGTTTAAGGTATATTTTGTTTGTATGGTTTTAACTGGGTTCTTCTTTTTCTTGTAGAATTACCGGAAGATAAACAATTTCTTTCCCTGAGACTTTATTTTTAAGAAGAGTCTTTTTGAGGTACGGGTTTCTGAAGTCATCACTTGAGATGGTTTGTAAACTATTCTTTACTTTTCACTATAGTTGGTATGTAGTATATAAAGTCTTTTGGTTTCTACTCCTTATAAATGACCGAACAAAGGACTCCCGTCATATTGGGACTATAGTTCTGGACTCTTTCCGTAATGTTTTTTCCATTGGTTATACGGAGTACTTGTATCCTTGTTTATAGTGACTGTTTTATAATTGTTTTTGTCGTTATACACTTTTATTGTTACACGGTACTGGTTTACACTTAATAAGATCCTTACGTTCCAGTCATATTTCACTAAGGTACATTCGGCTAAACTAAATTTTTTTAGTAAGTCATAATCAACGGTGTAAGGTGTCTGATTTTATCTTTTTATCTGTACTATTAGAGTCAACTGTCTGTCTTTAAACTGTTTTAAATTATGAGTAAGTAGAATTTTATAGGGTCTTTTGATCTTCATCTTGCCTCGAAGGTGTTAGACTGTCTTCTACTAACACTTTTTGAAGGTCCATTAGTAATATAAACTACTTTATAACTAAGACAAGGAATGTTTCGACTGTTCCGTTACTACAGAGATACAAAAGGATGTAAAAGGACCTGAAAATTTCGGGCACGAATTCATTCTTTATTTCAAATACATCCCTCTTTATTTTACCAGACATACACTAGAAATATTAACGTGTCTATTTTTGATGATTTTTTTTGATGTTTTTAGATGTACTTGATTATTTACTTAGATTTTTCTAATATGTCGTATTGCATCCATATGGTTTTGGTTGACTTAAAAATATACGATCACTTTTTTTTTTACTTTTTCCCAAAGTTTTATAAATGTTACAATTTTTTAATTATATGAATCTTTCATTTAGGTACATATAGATATTCTATGAAGACTCTCTGTAATTTATTCTATTATTCATTCTCTATTTGGTACAATTGTCTAACCTTCTAAGGTATAACGATTATGTAGACAAAAGGGGTTTAACTTGACATCTGACTGGTATTGGGTTAAGACTAGGGTCTTTGGAAAAAAAAAAAAAAAACTATTTACCTGTTCACTAAGATTTTAATCATAGATTTACGTTTCTTGGATATTGTCGGTTTTGTTAAACCTTTTGTCCCTTTTACGACCTATTGAATGGATTGGATTAAAGGTATTAACTATGTTTCGAAGTCCTTAGTCGTGTCATACCATAGGTGACACAATGTCTTTTTGTCTAGTTACGTGTTTTTATCTCGGTGTGCATTTGACAGTGAACCAAGAGACTGTCTCCACAGTTCAATCGGGCAGACCACTTTCCTGTCAGAAAAGTGATTTTTACGGCCCTGTTGACTTATTGATATTACCCTTCTTTTGCTTGGAGATGGGTATGAAGGGTTATTTGTGCCCAGATACTTAGTATCTGTATTCTTTCACCTCAACGAGTCAGCACAGACTGAGAAACGCTGGGGTACTTGACATCGGATGGTCCGAGGAGACAGGTACCTTAAAAGGTCAGTTCTGATGACCTCACCCGACGGTAAAGGAAGAGGTCCCCTAGAAGGGTTGGGTCCCTAACTTGGGTCCAGAGGACGTAATGTCTGTCCACGAAATGGTAGACTCGGTGCATTGTTATTTTGATAATCGAAACTCTTCTTTTATATCTACTCAAAAAACATTAGAACCTAATCCGTTTTTAAAGAGTCTTTTATGATTGGTATTTTTTTTTTTCTATTTAAACTAAGGTTTTGAAATTTTTGAAGACAAGTAGTTTTATGTGGTAATTCTTTTACGTATCTTTTTAGGGTCTGATCCTCTTATTTGTTATCAGTCAACGTGAAAATGTATTATTATGTATACTCTTCATGTTACTTTTATTATAAGATAAAATCTCATGTTATGTATTTTATAAACTTAAGGTCCGTATTTGATGATTACTACTTTATTTTCCTGTTTATTAACCTTTCAATACGAACTATCATATCTGGTATTATTTCTACTGTTGTGAAGGATTAAATCATTTCTATAAAACTACATTCTGTTTAATTAAAAAGAAAAAAGAAGGTTCCTCGTTCGCAGAAAATTAAAGTACCGACGTCAGTGTTAGACGTCACTAAAAACTCAGTTTTTTTTTTTTTTTAGAGAATGACAAAGATGTCAAAGGGGTAGATAAACGGTACTTTACTACCTGTGTCTACGGTACTAGAAGAAAAAGACTTACAACTCGAAATTCGGTTGAAAAAGCGAGAGGAGAAAGTGGTAGTAGTTCCCCGAGAAATCAAGAAGAAGTGAAAGACGGTATTCCCACCACAGTAGACGTGTTGACTCCAATAACTAAAAAGAGGGTCGTTAGAGCTAAGGTCGAACATGAAATAGGTCAGGTCTCGAAGAGTACTACATGAATCGTATATTCAATTTGTTCGTGCCAATGTTGTATGTCGGAACTTCATGAGGAAAGGGATAAACCTTGGTCAGACAACAAGGTGTAGGTGAAGATTGACAACCAAGGATTGGACGTTTGTCTAAAGAGTTCTCCGTCCAGCCCACCAGACCATAAGGGTAAAGAAAGTTTTAAAAAATGTCAAATCACACTAGGTGTGTCAGTTTCCGAAACCGTATCAGTTATTTCGTCTTTATCTACAAAAAGACCTTGAGAGAACGAAAAAGTCACTAGGTCGCCTACTACCGTTAAACTAGAGACCAAGGAGACGGAAAAGATTTTGGTCGAACTTGTAGACCTTCAAGTACCAAGTACATATCGACTTCGGACCGAACCTCTTAAAACTCCTAATGAAATGAACACACACTACTCACGTTAACACGTCATCAAACTTGTAAGAAACCGTAACGGAAAGAGACCTTAACCTTACTTTTGACTGGAAAAGGTCAGGACACCGGTGACAACTCAAAAGGTTTAAACGACCGTATAACTCACGTCGTGAAAGGGTCGTAATAGAAAATCCTAAACTTTTTCGAGTTGACGTTAAGGTAGTGGAGGTGATCGAAACAAACATCACTACGAAGGCTTCCGGGTGAACTGAAGCGTAAGGTCCTACAGACCGAGATCCACTCACTAGTGTGGTAGCACTAATAGAACCAGTACTTCTACAAAAAACATGTCAAGAAGACACATAAGAACGGCGGAGAAGAATTATAGAAGACGAAGGTAATCCAGACATGGTAGAGACAGGAAACAACACGAGTAGAAATGTACTTTACATTGATAAGACCAACTAAGAATACATTGTTCGGTTCGTACTTAGGTGACTGACCCGAAAGTCTTGGTGTTTCTATATGATTTTGTAACGTTTACCCATTAAGGCCGTATAAAGAGGGAAGTTAGAACTAAGGTCGAACACGAAGTAGGTCGGGTCGTAAAGAGAACTACATGAGACGTATATTCAATTTATTCGTCCCACAATTTATTGCAAAAATTTGTCATAAATATTCGGTTCCTTCGTTCAGAGACTAAAATCAAATAACTGATAAGAATTATCACGTAAAAGTAGTCTAACCTAACCCGGTTATTCCTTAAGATATTAACCAGAAACCAAACAATCACCGATAAGTTTGAGTGAAAGTTTTTTTTCCAATTCTTATGGTCTATTTTGAATCTGGTACTCGTCGACATTTATTGTAGTGTTCTTTGTATCAGAATCTTTTATAGGACTTCTACATACGAAGTGTAGGAATGATAACAACTTTGACGTGAAACAGTGTATCCCATCGGATCGTCTACGTTACAAAGTCACCGAAAAACCAAATGCCTCCCGAGACTTGACCTTTGTTTACGTATCCTTTACACTGGTCTTTTCAGTTTTCTTTTGGGATACGTTTATTGTTTTAATTAGTACCGATACGTTAGTTCTAACTGTAAGGTCTTCAGGTATTTTGGGTACTGCGGGTGTTAGTGTCTTCGTTATCGTTTTCAATACGTGTTTCTTGTGTCCTCTACTCCTTAATTGTTATTCCTTTGTTACTTGTATCGACAACTACGTTGTCAGTGTAAAAGTTGTCGCAAAAGATTATAACGTCTCATGACTAATTTTATGCACTTACGGACCAATATGTGGTAATCCCTTCGAAGTGTGAAGAGACAGTACAGACCTTGACCTCATTGTACCCGAAGAATAACCAACTTCTTCTTTATGGCTACCAAACTTACTTCCGGACCCTCGTTTACTAAAGGACACTACTACATTATAATTATAGTATGCGTTTTTCACCTTTAGGGTAATTTTCACCCTTATAACGAACCTTTTCGACAGAATAAATTTAGAACTACCTCAAAAAGATATATAAAATATATAAGAGCATTGGTTTTGAGACATTCTAAAATTAGATGTATGAGTAGCAAAAGTTTTAGACGGTCTGTAAAAAGGTCAAAAACGGGTCATTGAAATCGGGTCATCAGTTCTCAGACATGTTTCACGTCTCAATAATGTCTTGTTCCTCACTACTCAACAGAATACCTGAGTCTCCGTAGGTCTCTTCCACAAGCTCTTTCGTCATAGGTCTGTGTCTGAGGCGTTCTAATTACTCTGGAATTCTCTACCCGTTCCAGGTAGAGACCCTATTGGTATTGGGACCCTGGTATTGAACTTTTGGCAAGAAGAAGATGTAATTTTATACCACACTACATCCTCAGTAGTGAACGGTTTAAAGTCTCTAGATTTGGAAGGACGTGAGTCTTTGTGGGTATATATGATGAATACTACATGTTTTAGAACCTGAGCCACGAATACTCTTTTCCTGGTTTTATCAGAGATTTCTTATCTAAGTGACCTACCTATAGTCGAAATATAAGTAGAACCTCTCTTAATGTACCCTCCGTGGTCCTGATAAATTACTCCTTTTAAAAACAAGTTAACAAAGGCCGAAGAAGTTGGTCGCATCTGTCTGATGAAGAGAAAATGGTAGGTCCCGGTATTTGCGAGATTTTGTCCACTACAATATTTTTATTGTTTTCTCGTCCCAACAAGGACATATCTACGTTTTCATAACATGTCTGGACTTTCTCCAAGGACATATCTTCCGGTCCTGTAACCACTGCCACCACTAACATTACCCATAACGGTGAAAACGTATCGGTAGTCTGTAGGTGAACGAATACAATAGGTACGACAGAAGGCGGTCCGTCTTAGTACCATTTGTACAGTAACTAGGGTTGTGGACAATCTCTTTCTTCGTCTCATAAGCATGAAAAATTTGTAGTTAATTTTCAATTGGTCTAGTTGAGTTTGACAAAAGAAACGGATAGAGAGTTCAAGAGTAACTAGAACACCTCAGACACAAACTTATGTCGAAAAAGACTGTGGAAGAGACCAACGGAGACTCAGGTGTTCTGTTGAGTAGTGAGGAACGAGACACTGTTGAGACACGAAACATGTGTGAGGATAAACATGTGTATCGAGTCATGTGAGATGAGGATCAGTAGTAAGTCCCATAAGTTGCTTCTCAGTCCTTTGGACCGACTGTCCCATAATCCACTTCGTCCTAATCGTTACATAGAGACTAAGGTAGTCTTGTAAACTCTCTGGTAAAAGAGAATATTTGGTGAAATAAGATTCCGTGATTATAACTCCTTTGTAGGACAACAAATTTTATATTCGACCTATATAGACAAGAGGTCAACCGTAGATCGATAGTTACACCATACTAAAATTTCCGTGGAGCATCAAATATGTGTGTGTCTATAGATGTATGTACATCAAACGGACAATCAGACAAAGACTATGGCTCTTACGATAGTAAGTTTGGTGGACGGGTTCAATTCCGTAATACAGTCATTTTACATCCATGAGAACTCTAGTCTTTATACATGGTTTCATTTGGAATTCTTAGGAAATGTATAATTCACTTATGATTTCATTGGTCAGAGAAGGTGTCACTACAAAGGACTAACTAAACATTATTTCTCCTGACCTCTTGTAAACTCCTGAGGCTTTAACAGTGACTTCCAATCCTCTCTTCCTGATGTCTCTTCTTTCCTCTAATGTTTCCTAGGATTCGTACAACGTCCATTTAAAGTGAAGGGAGTTCGAAGGTTCGAAGGATGGCGAAAGTGAGGCCATGTGGAGACAAAGACACACATAACTATGTTTTAGTTATGAACCTTGACTTTTCACTTTTCTTTCCCTTCAGCGAGTCAGTATAGACTGAGAAACGCTGGGGTACCTGATATCGGACGTGGTCCGAAAAGGCAGGTACCCCTAAAAGGTCCGTTCTCATGGCCTCACCTAGCGGTAAAGGAAGAGGTCATCTAGAAGGACTGGGTCCCTGACTTGGGTCCAGAGGTCGTAACGTCCGTCGGTGAAATGGGAGACTCGGTGGTCCCTTCGAACGTTGACTTTACGACTAACTAAAATTATGGTCGGAACATTATAGAAGAGGTACCTAATGTGCCCTTCCATGACCCTTAGCATGAAACGGTGATTAAGACTACAAGACACACATACTAGACCCTCTTCCCGGATGTCACTGTGTCCGAACACGTCTGACAGTTTGACGTAGGACTGTCCGGGGGACGACGGTCGAAACACCTAAAGTGAACGTAAGTCGACCTGCTTCCCGTTCTTAAGCTTGATGATTCCTGGTGTTTATTTGAGTAACTATACCTTATCCATAAATTTTTAGCCAAAATAATAAATACCTTGAACCAAGTCTTTAACAGGAGTGTGTAAAGAACTCGATGAATTTAGTGTCGGGGGGGGGGTGGGGGCGGCGGTGTAAGTGGGGATGTGAGTGTACAGATACATATATGTCTGTTATTCTTCTACCAACTATACTTTAGTCAACAGATGTGAACTCGACAAATACCGACACCCTTGTAACTTATTCACACTCACACAAGATCCTTCCATATGTAGGTCACGTGTCAAGGAGGGGATAGAGGGGATCCTTTGGTTAATAATTAAGAAAGTTCGACAAATGAAAGGTTTTATATTTGTATAAATGGAAGAATAACATTTTATTTGGGACTTTCATGTCCTTTTATGTTTCTTTTTGAAATTTGCTGACGTTAAGGTGGACAGTCCCTATTAGGAACGATATAAAATTCACAATCGATATGTCTTACACGATATGTTTATATGTACATATAACGAGTTAAAATTTGTAGAACAAAGTATTGGTCGTAAAAAGTAAATTGTGAAATATAGATGGAGAAAATTTTCTGACTTATCTTAAGGTTTTGAAATTATACGAGACTCGTCTGGTTAGGGTACAACTATATCCTAATCGAACAAAAACTTGTCGTTCTTGGTGGTTTGATAAAAAGCGTCTCCGTTGTGGTAAAATATAGGGTGAGCGTTACATATTCAAAAATACAAATATCAATAATATAGAAGAACTAATAACCGGGAAAATATTTATATATTACAGCAAGAGAGAGAAAATTGTCAAAAACTTTATCAGATACAACAGACAATAGTCATGTCCGTGAGGATCAGAGAACAAACGATAAGTATCCCTCATAGAGAAAGTCAGGAGAATTGAAAGTTAGATAAATGCAGAAACCTAAATTTCACTTAGAGAACACTTACCATATATCAACTTAGTACGATAAAATAGGTAAGATTGTTATAGACGTAAAACTAACCTTTCAAATTAGACAAATACAAATTTTATTAACGACTGTTCCTTTCTGAATGAAGATAGCAAAACCATCAATGTAAGACATATATAATATCGGATAATAGAAGTAAAGTAAATAAATACGGAAAAAAACACCGGTTTGGGTCCGGGGTTGTCACTTTCACGGTTCCTCAGGATTGGTAACCTGGTGGTCCCTTGAGGACTAAATAAGAAAGAAATTACACATCAATCACTCGCCGACGCTAACCAGTAAAACGACGGTCACTACGGGTTCAGTCGGACTCGTGGCCTTAGTGTACTTCTGTAAAAATCTGTGCACCTAAGACGTTGTGGAGATATTTGGTATCTAGTCTGAGACGTCTCGACACAAGGTCCTGACGTCCTTAGATTTGAAGATTCTGAGAGGATTCACATTAAGACTTTTTGACGAATTGGTTGCAGGAAGGACCCCTGATCTTTTAGACGTTCACACAAGTGATTACAAGATGTAAGTGTAGAAAGGAAGGTAACGGATAACTTGTAATTTTATTTCCAGTAAATCTCTCTCAGTTGTGTCACTGATCAGTTTCAGTTTAGTAAGATCGGTTATTACATGAAGTGAAGGGGGTAGGAGACTTTTTAAATATAGTGGTTAGGTCTTTGGACTTTCTCCCTTATCCCGATTTGTACAGTGTACATCGAAAATAGGACAATTAGAAAGACTAAAGTTCCAAGTAGAACAATGAAAATAGAAGTCAAGCCAAGTCCAGCCAGCGAGTCAGCACAAGTTGAGAAACACTGGGGTACCTGACCGTCGTACGGTCCGGAGGGACAGGTAGTGGTTGAGAACGTCAAATGAGTTTGAGTACAGGTAACTCAGACACTACGGTAGGTCGGTAGAGTAGGGACAGTAGGGGAAGAAGAGGGTGGAAGTTAGAAAAGGTCGTAGTCCCAGAAAAGTTTACTCAGTCGAGAAGTTTAGTCCACCGGTTTCATAACCTCAAAGTCGAAGTTGCAGTCAGGAAGGTTACTTGTGGGTCCTGACTAGAGGAAATCCTACGAGACCAACCCAGAGGAACGTCAGGTCCCCTGAGAGTTCTCAGAAGAGTTTGTGGTGTCAAGGTTTCGTAGCTAAGAAACCACGAGTCGAAAGAAATGTCAGGTTGAGAGTGTAAGTATGTACTGGTGACCTTTTTGGTATCGGAACTGATCTACCTGGAAACAACCGTTTCATTACAGAGACGAAAAATTATAAGACAGATCCAACCAGTGTTGTAAGGACGGTTCCTCATTCACAGAAAATAGAATTTACGAACATTTAGTTATAACAGTGAAATTCTTCCATAATCAACATTAGTTTAAAACAACACTATTTCTTTTAACGAAAATAAAAACACGTACACACACACACAACTAAACCCCGGGACTCAAATTGATTATCGTGGTCGTCAAACTCTTTTCCACTTTATGTCTGTGTGTATCAACAAAATTATTCTTCTTTCAAATTAATAAAATTACATCAGAACGTACTTATTCCACAAATCAATATAAGAACGAGAAACCCTTAGTCATTGAGGTAAAGGTATCGACTTAAAGAATCAGAAGTTTGGTTTGAATCAAAGAGAGAGGATGATTTTTAAAGATCTCCGTCAATAGTCAGTAAACCAAACTTCGTCAATCGCTACTTCATTTTGTCTTTGGATCTCTAACAGTAGTTATAAAATTCTACATTTCAACACCAACAATCCCTCAATTTCATAATTTAGAAATAAATTTTTTAAAAAAATTTACGACACATATATAAGGGTAAAAATAACCAGGTTGGATCTTTGTCCGTATTCAACATAATAAGTTTTACCTCGTGCATAATGAAAAAAAACGTTAATCGTCGGTGAAAAGAACCCGAAGGAGCCACTGAGTCACCATTTCTTAGGAGGACGTTACGTCCAAACTAGGGATCCAATCCTTCTAGGGGATCTCCCTCCCGTGCCGGTGGATGAGGTGATAAGAACGGACCTCTTAGGGTAACTCTCCTCGTATCACCCGATGTCAGGTATCCTAGTGTCTGTACTGACTTAGCTGACTCGTGTGTGTACGTCGGAGAAAAGATCTCGTGTGAAGAGATCGTCTCCTCTTGGTGCCTATAGAAGATCTTCCTCCGAAAATAAGAAAAACAATCGGTGTTATATATAATTTGTTCAAAACTGTATGTCCTCTATAAATCCTAACATAAATAACGATTAACCTCAGTATTCACCCACTCTTCTAGGGATCTGCACCCGTGAAAGTATGACGAACGAAGGTAAGTGTGAGGAAACTTCTAGTTTCCCCTTAATCGATAAACGTTACAAAATCATATAGAAACACCAAGACTTTCGGGTCAGTCACCTAAGTACGAACCGAACAATGTATTCTTAGTTGGTCTTATCAACGTAAAGTACGTTTCTACTCGTGTTATTTCCTGTCTTTGCCATACCTGGATTACCTTCGTCTTCTATAATTCTTCTCCACCGTTCTTATGTGTCTTCTTGATATGTTTTTTCTAGAAGTACTGGGTCTATTCGTGCTACTAGACTAGTGAGTGGATCTCGGTCTGTAAGACCTTACGCTTCAGTTCACCCGGAAGCCTTCGTAGTGATGTTTGTTTCGATCACCTCCACTACCTTAACGTCAACTCGATAAAGTTTAGGATTTTCTACTACGACCCTTTCACGACGTGAGTTATACGGTCGTTTAAACCTTTTGCCTCGTCACCGGTGTCCTGACCTTTTCTAGTCAAAAGTAAGGTTAGGATTGTTTTCCGTTACGGTTTCTTACAAGTTTGATGACGTTTTAACGTGAGTAGAGTGTGTGATCGTTTTATTACGAGTTTTAAGAGGTTCGGTCCGAAGTTGTCATACACTTGGTACTTGAAGGTGTACAAGTTCGATTTAAATCTTTTCCGTCTCCTTGGTTTCTAGTGTAACGGTTGTAGAGGACCTAGTAGTTTTGTCGTTCTCTCAAGGTCTTTTTGTAAATGAAGACGAAATAACTGCTTAGGTTTCGGAAACACACCTAGTGTTGTTTGACACCTTTTAAGAAGGTCTGGTGGACTGGACGGAGGACTCTTTAGACATACGTCCAGTTCTTCATTGTCAATCTTGACCTATGTTTTGTTGTCTGACCAAGGTTTAGTCCTTTCCTCATGTAGTTCCGACATATTACAGTGGGACAAATAAATTCAATATACATCTCATGCAGTACGTTTTATTGTCCGACCTACTTCGTGTTCGACCTTAGTTCTAACGACCCTCTTTATAGTCATTGGAATCTATATGTCTGTTATGGTGTAAATATCGTCTTTCACTTTTTGATTTCTCGGAGAACTACTTTCACTTTCTCCTCTCACTTTTTCAACCGAATTTTGAGTCGAGAGTCTTTTGATTCTAGTACCGTAAGTTAGGGTAGTGAAGTACCGTTTATCTACGCTTTTGTTACCTTTGTCACTCTCTGAAACAAAACCCCCTCGTGGTTTTAGTGACTACTACTGACGTCGGTACTTTAATTTTCTACAAACGAGGGACCCTCTTTTCGATAGTGGTTGGATCTATCGTATAATTTTTCGTCTCTGTAATGAAACGGTTGTAGTCAGGTAGATTAGTTTCGATACCAAAAAGGTCATCAGTACATACCTACATTCTCAACCTGATATTTCTTTCGACTCACGGTTTCTTAACTACGAAAACCTGACATCCTCTCAGGGAACCTGATGTTCCACTAGGTTAGTCAGTTAGGATTTCCTTTAGTCAGGACTTGTAAGTAACTTTCCTGACGACGACTTGACTTTGAGGTTATGAAACCGGTGGACTACACTTCTTGACTGAGTAAACTTTTCTGGGACTACGATCTTTTCTAACTTCCGTCCTCCTCTTCCCCTGTTGACGGGCCCAGGTCGGGACCACTTAGGTCCCACTAAGCTTCCACCCCTACCTCAACTGTAGAAACCTTTTTATGTATAAATTAGTGTCTATATCTCTCTAATCTTTACCTATCACATTATCCTTCTAATCACCTCTTTTTCTCCGACTTATTGGATCTAATGCACCTTATCGTAGGCACGAGGTCTACCCTTAAGTCGGTCTTTTTGCCCTCGTTCTTTCTTCGCTGTACCCCCTTAGTCAGAAAGACCTTTGACTAAGCTAAAGAAATAAAAACCCAAACGAATATATGGAAAACAATGTGTATCCCTACTTATGTCTCAGTGCGCCCTCAGTCGTCAGGACTGGAAATAGTTTTAGTCCACGAAGTGTATTTACATAATTTTTTCCATGTAGTAGAAGACCGGTACTCACTCTGGACGACTGTAAAATACTAGGAAAGAAAGACTATTGGTTTTTTGAATAAAGAAGGTTCCCACAAAAAAGAATTTGGTCCGTGGTGGGAGGTTTATTTCAATGTAAGGATATCCCACTCCCACATCACTCAATGTTAATTCTTTCCTTAAATAAATTGGGTTCCAATTGTACTAATCAGAATTTCCAATTATGAATAAAGAGGATATACGAATTTCCAATTATGAATAAAGAGGATATACAATCAATATAAGTAATCTTCCCGTCCCTTGTACCTCTAAATCGTCGTTTGTAGTCGGGTTGTTCACTTTTAGGAAAGTGGTCACAAGGGGAATTCTAGATAAATCAGAATTCTATACTATTTCAACGTAAAATTGTATCGTTCCTGTGACTAAATATTGTTTCATGTCACTAGATAATGTTTTCTCTTTTAGGTAATTGAGTTTTTCAGATCATAACGATTGGAATTTTTGATGATACAAAGGAAAAGATATAAGGTTTATGCAATTAATTATATAAGCGTCCACGGATTCCTATACCTCCGGACCGCCGTTAGTAACTGAGTTGTTCTTCTTTTTCGGGATACGATTAATTCTGAGAGTTTTATGAGGGTTTAAGAGACACGACAAATACCAACTCTCCATCATTTGTTAGTACACGGATCACCGTCGTCATACCTATTAGGACAGTGTGTTCGATCAGACAGTCGTCTCTCCAAACTGGACTCTGTAGGAACAGGGTGGGTCTTATCCCTTAATCGTCGTTAATAACTGTGTTGTTTACTTTTTGGGAAGTGGTTATATTAAGGATTGGTTGGGTGATATAATTATTAAAGGTTGAGGGGTTTTCTTAAACGGAAATCATTCAGATTTTGTAGAGCACGGAGAGTCCAACCCTCCGACATTTGTTAGTGTACACCGGCCTGCTTGGATATGTCCACCCGATCTATTGGAAGTCTCCTCAGTCATTCGACTTTGTCAGAACAGTGCGGGTCCTTAAAAATAACGGAACCTCGACGTGTAAATGAGGAGAAGACTCTCTTTACCAATACCCCCTCTCGGGGGGTATTTCAGTCTCCACATCCACTCTCGTATTTTGTCTGAGACCAAAACCCCAATCTACGAGCCCTTGTCCCCCAAAGGACTCCGAACTAGTATGGAAACGCATACGGTTCGGAGGAAGGAGTACTGGAAACGGTACCCACCTCAAGGAGTGCGACCGGGGCCTTCTGTTGTCTCCTACTCTACCAATCTACCGTAGTGACTGTGCTACCTGAACTCAAACCCACCCGAGGCCCTCAACCACTACCTGTCCCTTCGGAACCCACGACTTCAGGTATTCCAGCGTTTCTCAGTCTGTACTAACTCGCTGACTTGACTTGTCTAAGGGTCGAAAAGACAAGGGAGGGGTGGAAACAAAAACAAGTCAACCTTACCCGATCACTGACCTTTAATTGCAAGAGGACGTCTGTTCATACCTTTAATAATGGGGACTCCTGAGACTTCTCAGACTCAGTTCTTACAATACTTAACGACCTTATAGTCATACCTTCGATGGTGATGTTCAAGGTACTGAAAAGGGAGGTTTAAATGTCCACACTGACATATGCTTTGTTTTACACCCAACGTCGGAAACCTCAGTAAAGACGACGGAACCGTCACCACTCGCCGAAACCGGACTACAACATGTGACCCGACGGTAAATACTAGTATCAACGTTCCAGTGGTAAAGAATAAGATCCACTCATTTTGTTTCACACTCCTAGGTGTGACACACACACACACCCCCCCCCCCTCCATCATGTCCCATACATTTCCTTCCCATAACACAATCTAATTCGTTTTATTAATATATATCCACTGAGGTGTCTAGGTTTTATTCCTTAGTCCTCTTTTTCTTTTAGTTTACCTTAATACACGGAAATTCTCAACCTTTTTAGATCATGGGTTTTACCTTTTTGTGTGTGGTCCCTGTACTTATCCGTCAAGTGTGTGTGTGTGTGTGTGTGTATGTGTGTCTTAGGTTTTACGATTAGTAACTTTTATATTCTTTCTTTATAAACAGAAAAAACTAATTAGTTCCCTACGTTCAAGTTGGTTTTCACTCTGGAGAACAGAAAAATAATCTAATTAATTATCATATCGTTCTGACTTCCAAACCCCTTCCAACATACGTTTGTTTATGTATAAGACGACTCCCTTTAAATATTTAACTATGTGAAAATTTTATATTGAAGCCTTGTTTAGTTTTCTGAATTTTTAAATCTTGTCTTATGGAAACTGGTCGGTTGAAGTGAAGACCCTTAAACAGGATTAATAACCTGTCCACGAATGTTTTATCTTATTCATACAATTAAAGTCACACTAAATCTTCTCCTTTTTCGTTTTTGTTCGATTAGGATATAGTTGTGAGAAAGAGATGACTTACTTATTAAGATTTATACCAGTCACAACCCTTGAAGAGAATGTACGTCGGTCGTCGGGGAGTTTTACTCGTTTGAGTCACCGTTCGACCATCTGGTGTGCCTTCGTAGAGACTCATTGATACTCGACTGGGGGGTCCGGTCGACGAGGTGGGAAGAGTCCATTTTACGGCACAACAAGTCAACGGGTCAACACAGGTTGACGAACGTCGGGGTACCTGACGTCGTACGGTCGGAAGGGACAGGAACTGGTAGAGGACCTCAAACGAGGTTGAGCAGGTAACTCAGTCACTACAGTAGGTTGGTAGAGTAGAAGACAGTAGGAGAAGAGGAGGACGGAAGTCAGAAAGGGTCGTAGTCCCAAAAAAGGTTACTCAACCGAGAAACGTAGTTCATAGGTTTCATAACCTCGAAGTCAAAGTCGTAGTCAGGAAGGTTATTTATAAACCCCAACTAAAGGAAATCTTAGCTGACCAAACTAGAGGAACGTCAGGTTTCCTAAGAGTTATGGAGTATCCGACTTCCTTTCCCGAACCTCGGAGAACTCGGTGTCGTACGAACGGGCCAACCGAACACGTCCGGTTCGTCTAACGAGGATCGGGACCCACTCGAAGACCTTCGAAGGTAAGGGAATGAACTCAATGAGGAGGGTAGGAAGGGGGGTGACGGAAAAAATAAAACTCTCGAATACCACTTGTCACAGCCTAAGTACTAGAGGTTTCTTCTTGTAAATCGAAACCCTGGTCCCTGGTCCGAACCAGTGAGTTCTCGAAAACATATCGTCTCAAAATAATTTCATGCTTTTCCCTGTCTCTTCCGAAGACTGTATCTGTAGTCTTCCTCCTACCTCTCACGGGGAGACGATCAAAATCGTTCGACAAAATACAAACAATCTTTCAATCATTAGTCTATTCTCTCTGTGGAGTTCCGACTACCTCAAAGTGGTCCGGGGAGAAGGTGTTATACGTAAAAACTCTGTCCTACCGTGCTCCACACAGTAGGGGGTCGGTGTTTTACTAACTATACTTATGACCAAATAACTCGATAATAGTCCGTTTTCAATCAGAATCCACCTTGGTAAAACTTCTTTCCGTTTAAGGTTTCGTTTATGTATCAAAGTAATTGTAACGAATTCTTTTTGTAAAGGTATCTCTCAAATAAAGGAGGACGGTGAATTCCCTCTCCCTTTTTTTACAGACTGTGAACGTTGGATAAAGGAGGTAAACCTCTGGGGACCGGAAGGACGGACAATAGGAGAATGAACGAAGGAGTGGGGACAGACCCCCTCTCGAAGGTTGTCGTCCATGTCCACTGTGCAGGACAAGGAATTGTCCATCGTCGGACTGTTGAGGACACCTGACAGGACGTCTCGGGGTGAGTCGTGCCCGACGGGAGTTCCAGGAATGAGGAAGAGGTCGGGTCAGGGTCCCGTCTTTCGTACCGTAGTCCATCTCGACGTCCGTGAGAACAACGGACCTCCCCTCGCAATATTTCTGAGTTAGGTCTGTGTACATTCTTCCCGAGCGACTGCCCGGACCCAGTCGGTTAGGAGCGGGTAGTCCCCGAGTATCAACGTCTTTTACCCAGAACGGCGTGACCGGTCAAGGTTCCTTGTCCATACCCAGGAGTCCCAGTCCTACCTGTACACTGACGTCGAGACCAAAACAAAAGATTGGTAAAATTGACCAGGTATTCATCCTTCGTTGAAGGGGTTTGGGAAGAGACGTACCCTCCTTGGGTCCTCAGGCCCTCTCCTCCCCACCACCCATGTCTGTCCACGGAGGACGGGGTCCCAGGTACCTTCGTAGAACTTCTAGACGACCTTCCTTCTGTGTGTCTCCCTTTGAGTCCCAGTGTCTGGACAGGTCCTCGACGACAAACAATCAAGTCCAGGACGAGACTCCCCGAGTCCCAGGCGAGACTGGTTCTTTACGTAATCCCTACGAGACGTTGATCCCAATACACGTACCAAGGACAAGTGACTCAGAACGGAACCACGGGCAGGTCTACCCGCAGAACGGTCTCTTCCCCGGACCGGTACACTTGGGTCATCCGACGACCTACGGACGGGTGTTCGCGAGGTACGGACCATGTCGCTTCGGGTACACGGTGTTACTCTCTCTTCGGAAGTACGACGTTCCTTACTCGGACTCTAAGGTACATGACACTGATTGTGTGGTACGTAGGGTTTTATAGGTTTATTTATCTATAATTTTTTTGTCTGTCGGACCTTCTTTACCTCTCTAAGGATCTTTATCGGAGACTTCTGACTTAGTACTTCTTCATCCTTTAACCTTGTGTGGTTATTACTCGTCCTCCGACTTTACCAGTAATTTTTTTTGTGTTTTGAAGGGTTGTTTTCTTCCAGTCCTAGTCTACTAAAGTGACTTGGTACAAAGTCAAGATGGTTTGCGTATTTCTTCTTACTTACGATCAGGAGTACGTAAAGTCCAGGTTTAAAAATATGAGTCAACACAGACTGAGAAACGTTGGGGTACCTGATATGTCAGGTACTTTAAGAGGTCCGGTCTTATGACCCCACCCATTAGAAAGGGAAGAGATTCCCTAGAAGGGTTGGAGTTTGTTACAGAGGGTGTAACGTCCCCTTAAGAAATGGTCAACCCGGTTTTCCCTTCGGGTTCTTATGACCTTACCCATCGGGTAGGGAAGAGGTCGTCTAGAAGGACTGGATCCCTAGTTTGGGTCCAGAGGACGTAACGTCCACCTAAGAAATGGTCTACTCGGTGTTCCCTTCGTTCGGGAAGAGTTCACGAAGGACTCTCCTCCTTATCAGATTTCCTCTTAAAGTGTTTCTTTTATAGACATCTTCTATGTTCTTCACACCCGGTGAAAAAGATTAAGAGGAGGGAGTGGGAACAGGGAGAACAGTCGGACGGACGAAGTAGTGACAAAGAGACACCTGTAGACAAGAGAGTCCAAATACCGATTACCACTTTTACAGTCTCGAAGTCTTAAATGTGTAGGATACTAAATTAGAGGTCGTCCCTAAGTACTGTAGAAACAGAAAGTCCAGGTTTAAGAGTGTTCTCTTTGACAGAGTAACCAAGTCAACCCGAAATAAGCATTTGAACCTGGGTTTATGGCGATACGTCCGCCACCGTCACCGATACCGAAACGTCCGATACCTGTCTCGTGTGTGACTCTTGACTTTTGTGTGGTTTCCCGTGGTGTTGTAGAAACATATAATGTGCACACACAGACGAGTCACCGAGTCACACAGGTTGAGAAACACTGGGACACCTGACATCGGGTGGTCCGAGGAGACTGGTAACTTAAAAGGTCCGTTCTTATGACCTCACGCAACGGTAAAGGATGAGGTTCCCTAGAAAGACTGGGTCCCTAACTTGGGATCAGAGAACGTACAGGACGTAGACGTCCGTCTAAGAAATGGTGATCTCGGTGGACCCGTCGGATATATAAAGAATCAACGCATGTATCTGTTATGACTACCGGGTTCAGTTAGGCCTGTTTAAAGTCACATGAACGAATGTTAAACGAATCGCATAACCACTGTACACCTAATATCTCACTACCTCTTTCCGACCACTAAACACAAGTGTTGTTTCTTTGACATAAATTTATAAATTCGACACAATCATACTCCGTCTCTTTCCGTACTAAATTTACCACGACGCGTCTATTAAAATCGGAGACAACAACACGACTGTATTTTTTTCTTATTGAAAACAACGAAAATCTCCTATTCCTTCTCATCAGTAAAAGGTTTTAACTAAAAAAAATTGAGACTCCTAACTCCAAACAAAAGTGCCAGGAATAAAGTTCCAGTTCTTCTACCTTTCTAAAGATCCACACTCTCTTTCAGTCACACAAAACTCCTTTATACTGATAACTTCTGTCAGAATTTCTGTTTTCCTCTTTGGTCAAATAATACATACGACACTCGCCACTTAAGATTCATATTCCCTTCCCTTCTTTCTAACGACTTTCTATACTTCTTTATTTACTCCTCACACTCTTCGGACAAACCGGTTAAATTTTCTTTTTTATTTCCCTTCCGTTTTAGTTATGTCTAAATAAGGAGTTCAAGTTGACCTTCTTTTTATTTTTATAGTTATTAACCACTTTTAGCTTTCAAAAAATTTCTCTTTCATGTTCCTCTTATTACCCAAAGAGGATTACATTTTATATTACATTTATAATATATAAATTATATTTGTATTTGATCTACCGATGTTCTTAATTTCCCCGCCACGTGACCAGTTTGTAGATTATTTGTTTCGTTATTTCGTTTTATTACTCTTTCTCTGAGAAATTTTTTTCGACTTTTATTCTATGTCCTTTATAGTGTTTCGTCACTACTTTATCCTGCCCCCCTTCTATCTAGAAACTAAATGTTATATACGGGTTTATTTTAGGTCCTTCTCCTTAGATTACCTTTGCTTTGTCTCCTTTCTTTATTATGAAAGTCCATTTGATCATCAACCTGAAATCGATTTAAACCAACCCTTTATTGAAGGAATTACATTTTCGTCCCCTTCTTCAGTGTCAACGAGTCGGAACAACACAGGGAGGTGGGTCCCCTCTCGATTGACTAGTGTCTCACTCTCGACTGAAGGAAAGTAGACACCGTTACCAGAGGACTTTGCCCGCCCAGACCCAAGAGTCCTAGTCCTGGACTACCCAGTTCTGACACAAAGAAAGTGACTCCAGTCATCTGGTTGACGTAGGTTTGAGGGCTCTATTTGACACTTACTTCCTTAGCTCCTTTCTTCCTCCTCCTTCCTCTCTTCCTTCCTGTCCTCCCGCCTTCTCTCCCTTCCTTCTTCCTCCTTTCTTCTATATTAAATTTTTTTCTAATTTTTCTTTAAATCTAAGATAGAATTTGACTTAAGTTCAGAGACAGTCATGTCGAGTTCTGAGATAAAATTGGGTGTAAAGTTTGTGTCGTAGTTCAAAACTTTTAACGACCCAATTTTTCTTTGTAACGATTCACCTGATCTTCCTCCCGAAAACTTGTCTCTACAGTCTTGTAAGGTACCAGGGATAACACTGTAGGGTCCCAGTGGGTGTCTTTCTGCACCCAAAGACCAATTCCTGTCACGTCCAAGAGACTGACTAGGGACGGACTAGGGTGAGGGATGGGCTAGGGTGAGGGATGGGAAGTGTGGGGGACGGTAAGACAGACCGAAGTGCCGTCGTCAACCGGGTAAACGAGTGTTAGTTACCCATTTTCACGTTCTCTCTTTAGACATGTCACAGATCCGTCTAAAAGGTAGCGAACGTCTCTTTCATTCGATGGACGGTCAACAGTAGTGACCTGATTAAGGACAACTGATCCAGGTTTGGTCTTGACCGAGTAAGTTAGAAGTAAAGCGAAAGGAAGATTCAAACTCTCCAATCTTTCGGCTTGTGAGATATAGGGTTCGAAGAAACGACAACCTCCATTGTCTACTTTTAAGCTAAGACGCTTAACCTAGCTGAGTGTACTATGTACCTAGTGTCCTCGAGTCACTTCTGACAGAAAGGTACGAGAGACGACGATTCGGTCCCCTGAGACTTTGTAGAAGGACAATATGCAGGGGTCAAAGAACCACATATCTGTGGTCTCCAAACAACTACACCCCTGTTGAGGTCCCCACCAGAGGTTCCTCCATCAAGACGACCACCAGTCAAGATGTCACAAGACTGTTGTTTCTAGGACCTTAGGGTCGGATCTTGAACACAATCTGAGGTGTCATTGACACATTAGTAGATTCTGATATAAGTTGGGAAAGAACGAATTTTATACGTCTCACCTAAGATAAGAATGTGGTTCGGGAGTACTTGTTTTATTGTTATTTGTCACAGTCCCTCAGTGACAATTTACAGAACTAGTCCAAAATTTTACGGTCAAAGTGACTTCTTACTGTAACTTCATTGTTAATAATTAAAATGATAAATGGGAATTTTATGTACAGAAATTTAAAAAACGTACTATTTTACCCTCCATTCGTATTTCGTGAAAACGAAGTACGGTTCAACACGAACAGATTTCCTTTTTGTGAACCTTCCAACAACTCAACACTTTACTTGATAAAAGAAAAAGTGTTTTGTAGTAAAAATGAGATTTATTATTTACTGTCCGTTTCGTTCAAATAACTCTAAGCCCATAACCGTCTATAAAAGAGTTTTTACGTGTTTTATTCGAACAGTAACGTTCCTTTCAGTGAACCGTCAACAACACTTAATGTGTTAAACTTGAAAGTTTCGTTTTTCATTTTAAAACCCTTTAAACACAGGTGGTGTCACCTGAACTGTAAAAGAGTTGAATCTGTGAAAAGACTACTGTAACCACCATTTTTATGATTCATGTAAAAAAGGGCAACATCTTACATCACCTTATACAATTTTGTGTATTGAGTCGTCGGTCACCGAAAGGTCTAACAGTGCCCAGTCACAATGTTTTAGTCCACACCTATTTCTATCTAAGTTTCACGGTATCTCTGTTGTATAAAATTACATTGTCTTTTCTTCAAGTGACTACCTGAAATTCTAAAGTGTCTCGTCGATTTGAAATTCCTTGATGATCAACAGTCTAAAGTTACATCATAGTCTCTTCTTATATGGGTTAATAAACTTTTCCGGTATATGGACACTCCCACCTAAAAGAAGTACATGAAGTTGGTTTCGTGACGGAACTTTAACTGACTTACATCTTCGCCTGTACTCTTAGATCCACAGAAAATAATTCAAGATATAATCTATACGTCGTGAAATTTTGTTCCGTTAATAAAAGTGGCTCAAAAACAAAACCCTTTGTTACTAGAAAAAGTATTTCTACAATAAATATAATTATACATTACTGAAATACTAACGATAAAATTACGAAATTCCTTACAATTGTAAAAACAAACGTTAAATATTCTGATATTTATAGGAGTTAGTCAAGTCAAGTCAAGTCAGCGAGTCAACACAGACTGAGAAACGCTGGGGTACTTAACAACGTCGTGTGGTCCGGAGGGACAGGTAGTGGTTGAGGGCCTCAAGTGAGTTTGAGTGCAGGTAGCTCAGTCACTACGGTAGGTCGGTAGAGTAGGAGACAGCACGGGAAAAGGGGGACGGGGGTTAGGGAGGATCGTAGTCTCAGAAAAGATTACTCAGTTGGGAAACGTACTTCACCGGTTTCGTGACCTCAAAGTCGAAATCGTAGTAAGGAAGGTTTCTTGTGGGTCCTGACTAGAGGAAATCTTACCTGACCAACCTAGAGGAACGTCAGGTACCCTGAGAGTTCTCAGAAGAGGTTGTGATGTCGAGTTTTCGTAGTAAAGAAGCCACGAGTCGAAAGGAGTGTCAGGTTGAGAGTGTAGGTATGTACTGGTGTCCTTTTTGGTATCGGAACTGATCTGCCTGGAAACAACCGTTTTATTACAGAGACGAAAAGTTATGCGATAGATCCAGTCAGTATTGAAAGGAAGGTTCCTCATTCGCAGAAAATTAAAGTACCGACGACAGTGGTAGACATAATTAAAACCTCGGGGGGTTTTATTTCAGACTGTGACAAAGGTGACAACGGGGTAGATAAAGGGTACTTCACTACCCTGGCCTACGGTACTAGAAGCAAAAGACTTACAACTCGAAATTCGGTTGAAAAAGTGAGAGGAGAAAGTGAAAGTAGTTCTCCGAAAAATCGAGGAGAAGTGAAAGACGGTATTCCCACCACAGTAGACGTATAGACTCCAATAACTATAAAGAGGGTCGTTAGAACTAAGGTCGGACACGAAGAAGGTCGGGTCGTGAAGAGTACTACATGAGACATATTCACTTTATTCGTCCCACTGTTATATGTCGGAACTGTATGAGGAAAAGGATAAACCTTGGTCAGACAACAAGGTTCAGGTCAAGATTGACAACGAAGGACTGGACGTATATCCAAAGAGTTCTCCTTCCAGTCCATCAGATCATAAGGGTAGAGAACTTCTTAAAAGGTGTCAAATAACACTAGGTGTGTCAGTTTCCAAAACCGTATCAGTTATTTCGTATTTATCTACAAAAAGACCTTGAGAGAACGAAAAAGCTACTAGGTCGCCTACAACCGTTAAGCTAGAGACCAAGAAGACGGAAAAGATTTTGGTCGAACTTGTAGACCTTCAAGTGCCAAGTGCATGACGACAACTAGGAGTTATTAAACCCCCACATGTCACAAAGACACTTGTTTTTGGAACTCTTGACGAAATCACACGCCAAGTTATGCAGTGGTCCTCCACCGCAGTACTCGTGTGCAACGTGTGAGGGACCGGCACCGAATTTAACTTGCGAAGTTAAAGGGATCGTGCATGTTGGAACGTGGTTTCTGGATTCCTCAGATTCTGAGATATACTCAACTACCACTCCTTCCTCTGCTTTTTCTCTCCTTTTAGCTGAGGTTCAGAATAATTTTGGGACTTTCTTGGACACTAGCAGGAATTCCTCCCTTCCTTCCTTTGGTCTCCCAGCCTTTAGACGTCCCCACTTCACTCCCGCAAAATCACCGTCGCGGATGCAATCACTACGACCGAGTGGACGTGGAACTTGGACCTTTCGCAGAAACGTACGGGTCGACAATTACTCCGGTCTGAAAAGGGGATTCCTTTGCGAAGGTGAGGAGACCAACGAGAAATGTGGGTCTCTTGCAAAAGAATGACACTTATAGTTCAATGACACTCTGAACCGGGACTGAAGTAAGAAATGACAGGTGTTTAAGTTAAAGGGAGTGGTTTAATTGTCTTCGTCAAGAGACGCACCGTTCAGTGTTGGGACATCGATCACATATGGATCTTTACGGTTAAAGGATCGTAGTACTTTTTAATAAACTATATTGTATATAAGTACACTAAACAAGGAACCCTTTAAACAAAATCTTTTCGGTGTAATAAAGTTTTTACACCATGGGTGGGGGACCTTACATTAACACTAATAACATTCCAATCTGAAACGGTTAAGAAGTAACGATTAGTGGGTCGGGGTACTCCTTACGAGACTTTCCAGCTACAGGGGAGGTACCTGACTCCAGTGACACGAGTCTCCAGTAGGTGGGGAAGATTGAATGTCGACGAGAATTGATACTTTACACTTAGATAATGACAGGGCTCGAAGTCAAGACCTCGTCGCAGTGAAGGAAAGGGTTGGAAGGAAAAGACAAAGGGCAAGACACAGACGTAGGAGGAACGACCCGACCGTGTCCGAGTGAAGCAAGGAGGACTAAAAGTAAAGAGACAGGGAGTTCCTTTAGGGGCACGGAACTCGACTACAGTGTGGGGGACCGGAACGAGAGTGACGGGAGGTAGTCTGTTCTTTTCCGTCATCGACACAGAAGTGGACGCCTTCCTCTTGGGGTAGATCTAGGTCGTACCTATCCTCTACTCCGTACTAAAGAATCCCAGAGAGTGAATGATGATGGGACGAAAGGTCTCTCGGTCCATCTGAACTGGTAGTCTCGGTGGGGAGACTAAACGCTGGGGTACCTGACATCGGAGGGTCCGAAGAGACAGGTACCCCTAAGAGGTCCGTTCTTAGGACCTCACCCAACGGTACGGGAGGAGACCCCTAGAAGGGTTGGGTCCCTATCTTGGGTCCAGAGGGTGTAACGTCCACCTAAGAATTGGTTGACTCGGTGCTCCCTTCGGGTCGACCACCTATAGGTTTTGGTTTAGACATTCCGTAGCAGAGTCGGAGATCGAGATAAAGGTAAGGAGGGCCAGAGACAAGACAGAATACTGTATCCTTGGAGTTATGGAAGAAACACGTCTTCAGGTGGGTAAGTGTCCACGACGATCACTATTTCTTGGGCGGACGGTTACGTTCTTTGCATTCTCTGCGTCCAAACTAGGGACTCAACCTTTCTAAGGGACGTCTTCCTTTACCGTTGAGTAAGGTCATAGGAACGGACCTTTTTAGAGTGACTGTCTCTTCGGACCGCTCGATGTCAGGTATCCCAGTGTTACTCAACCTGTGTTGACTTCGTTGAATCGTGTCGTGGACGTGGATGAGTGTCGTGACCACTCGGGACACGTGAACACCTTGGAATCCCCTCAAGTGTCCTCCTGCAGCTATCTTTAGTGCGACAGCACCCCGACGTCCAAAATGGTCCGAGGAGACGACCCAGGGGGAGGGGACCAGGGTCAACGTAGGTTGAGCGAACAAGGAAAAAGGGGTAGGAAGGAAACGAAAGTAGAGAGGAAACAGAAGGACTTAGTATTCATAGTTATGAAGAGAAACAAATCCTTCTTTCCGACGAAAATGGAAGAGAAGATACCGGCCCAGGGTCCTTCCTGGGACGGGAAATTTAAGAGTGACAAGTAGGGTCCTACATAGTTCAATATAAATCTTTTGGTTTGGTTTGGTTTTGTTCTCTTCGAGAAAACCAATTTATTGCCTACTGTAAAAAAGAGCGAGTGACAATAAAATCGAAAGTCAAAGATAATTTAACCCTAGGGCGTCGTCTGGGGTTCAGTTCTCAAAAGGGTTCTCACGGAATGAACCCTCCACTGGCACTTCCCCTCCTTTTCGTCAGTCTCGTCACGTCGTGAATGGCACTGCCACGACCTTACGAGGACACACCCAGAAAGACCCTGTACTCGAAGGTAAGGAGGACCCTTTACGGACCGTCGTGTACCCACCCAGTATACGGTCTACATCCAAATTAAAAATTCCTTTAACAGTTTGAAAAGGTTTCACCGACACTGGAAAATGCAACCGGATCACCTGACGTCGGGTGGTCCGAGGAGGTGAGTACCTCAAAAGGTTCTAGACATACGGTTTTTACTATTCGTCACACACACGTATTCACGTTTCACGGAGTCAAGTCAAGTCAAGTCAAATCAAGCAAAGTCAGCGAGTCAACACAGGCTGAGAAACGTTGGGGTACTTAGCGTCGTACGGTCCGGAGGGACAAGTAGTGGTTGAGGACCTCGGATGAGTTTGAGTACAGGTAGCCCCTAAGGTAGGTCGGTAGAATAGGAGACAGCAGGGGAAGAGGAGGACGGGGGTTAGGGAGGGCCGTAGTCCCAGAAAAGGTTACTCAGTTGAGTAACTTGACTTCACGAAGTCAACACAGATTGAGAAACGCTGTGGTACCTGATGTCGGACGGTCCGAGGAGACAGGTACTCTAAGAGGTCCGTTCTTAAAACCTTACCAAACGGTACGGGAGGAGGTTCCCTAGGAGGGGTGGGTACCCAGTTTGGGTGTACAGGACGTAGAGGACGTAACGTCCACCTAAGAAATGGTGAATTCGGTCGTTACGTTTTCGGCACCCTGTCTGTTTTATTGAAACTCTTTTCTTGTCGTCTCAACTTCACTATTAAAGTGGACTAAAGTTCTTAAGAGTATTTAGACCCGTTACAAATTTTCAAGACTCCGGACCGGGTACCAGTCGACCCCACCACGACTCGTCGTCCTTCGAACGACGATGACGATTCAGTGAAGTCAGCACAGGCTGAGACACGTTGGGGTATCTGTCGTCGGGTGGTCCGAGGGGACAGGGACCCTAAGAGGTCCGTTCTTGTGACCTCACGTAACGGTAAAGGAAGAGGTCACGTACTTTCACTTTTCACTTTCACTTCAGCGACAGTACAGACTGAGAAACGCTGGGGTACCTGACGTCGAGTGGTCCGAGGAGGTGGGTACCCCAAAAGGTCCGTTCTCATGACCTCACCCCACGGTAACGGAAGAGGTCCTTCAAATTCAGAGGGATTAAGGACACACGATTGAGCTACCTGCACTCAGACTTACTTGAGGCCCTCAACCACTACCTGTCCCTCCGGACCGCACGACACTAAGTACCCCAGCGTCTCAGCCTGTGCTGACTCGCTGACTTGACTTGACTTGACTTGACTTAAGGAGACAAGTCTGAAGAGACTTTTAGATGAAATTCTAAGAATTCACTTGTATAAAGTACTCTGGTAATCCCCCGTCGGATTCGAATCCTGACGACCCCATAAAGTAAACGTAGTGTTGTCTCCCAGCTTGACTGTGACGTATCAAAAAAGTCTATTAGTCTATTACACCCCTTCTCCCCCTTCTCCTTTCTTATTTCTTTTATTCTGTCTACGAATGATGGAGACCATCATGAAATTTTTTACGTGATTTATAAGTGACCCGTACCCCTGACTCGGACGGAACTAATCAAAAACTAAGCCACAACTAACTACCGTAGGACTACATTTTTCATCGTGGATGATGGATGTGTACACCGACTATCTTAAAATCTGAATCGGACCGTGAACTTTGGAATAGTCTGAACCGAGATCAAATTTGAAGATGCGAGAAGCTTCGAAAGGGTCTGAGGATGTATTTGGGAGACAAAGTCGGTGTAACCAGATCAGATTAGTAGAGAAAGGGTTGAACTCCTGGTGGGGTGAGACTATAAACTCCGGGGTCAGGAGGAGGGGTCCTACAGGAGACAAAGGGAGATCGGGAGTCCCTGACGAGGAGGAGTCTCAGGTGATTCTGGAGAAGAAGGAACAACGCTCAAATAATGTTCGAACACACGTACGAGTCAGTATAGATCGAGAAACGTTGGGGTACTTGAGATCGGGCGGCCCGAGGAGACCGGTACCTTAAAAGGTCCGTTCTTATGACCCCACCTAACGGTAAGGGATGAGGTCCCATAGAAGGGGTGGGTCCCTAGCTTGGGTGTAGAGGACGTAGAGGATGTAACCGTTCTCCTAAGAAATGGTGACTCGGTGGACTCTTCTGGGTGAGTAATGTCTGTGGGGGACATTAGGACTTAACGAAGTAAGGAACAGGCTGACTGGTATAACCTTCCTAGAAACTCAGGACCTCGGGGTGAGGGAAAATTAAATTATTAGAAACCATCACAACGTACATCCACTAACTAGTATAAATGAACTACTTTTTAAAACAATACTAATCTACTTGAATTTCACTTGAAGGGTTCGTTTCTCGATGTAAAATGCTAGGAATTGGGAACATGAATCGTAGGACGGACCTTGTCACGTCCACGAACTATATACTAGTAACGGAACTCTATTTACACAGGTGCAAGTTATAAAGGAACGAAATTCGATTTAGAAAAGGGAGGAGGAGAAAAAACAGGAAGAGAAAAAAGGTTCTCTGTCGAACCACGTTAGACCGGGACCCGACGACGAAAAGGAAGGGAGGAGGATGGAGGGGAGAGAAGGGGAGAGGAGAGAGACAATGTACACGTAGACACTATCCGATTCTTTGGGTCTAAACCAGAGACGGGGGTCAAAGACCGTGTCTCGAACGTTTTGGAAACATTGTAAGACTCACTACCACGGTCCTTGTAGAGAACCAAATTATAAACAAAAACTAAGGGTCAAGGACTGTGTCTCGAGGGCTTAAGTAACCTTAAAGCCCCCACTATCGTTGTAGAAGACAAGATTACTTCAGTGAGACCTACCCGAGAGCCTACCGAAGTCTTACCTCCCACCAGTGGTCTTTCTGTTTCTACACTAATCTTCGAATCCTGAAGTCGAGGTAGGAGGTAGGAGGTCCTTCCCTCTCTCCGATCTCTGACGCAATCACTCGTAAATTTTTTAGGGATTTGATACCCCAAACCCCTCAAAGACCCAGACACTTGTGTAGGTGTCCACACCCCACTACGTGTGGTTAAGGTATCCCTGTCTTCGAGGAGTTGTACCCTGAAAAGGTCTGTAGTGGGATGCGTGGAGAAGTAGACCGATAAGTAAGTGTAGGAAACAGTACTTGGTCAGTCAGGATTTCCTTTAGTTAGGGCTCATAAGTAACCTTCCTGACTACGACTTCGAGGTTATGAGACCGGTGGACTATACTTCTCGACTGAGTAATCTTTTCTGGGACTACGACCCTTTCTAACTCCCGTTATCCTCTTCCCCTGCTGTCTCCTACTCTACGAATCTACCGTAGTGACGGAACTACCTGTACTCAATTCGTTTGAGACCCTCTACCACCTCCCTGTCCCTTCGGACCGCACGACGTCAGGTACCCCAACGTTTCTCAACCTATGTTGACTCGCTGACTTTCTGTTCTTATTTGGTTACATTTACATTCACGAAAGGACTCAAGACACTCGGTAAAAGTGTTTATTACCTTGGACCTTCCCTCAGTACCCTTGTTTGAGGTCAGATCTGGGCCAATCAGTCTTCATGTCCACTACACTACCGAATCCTTCACCTTAGTCGGAACATCCGGTTAAGGGATTGTACACCCAAGACACGACTGAGACGCATCAATCACAGTCGTGACTTAATTCAACATCCAGTGGGGAATGGTGACTCCAGATCTCTTACCAATAGTCGCTCTTCTTTTTGGGATATGTAATCACAGTCTTCAAAATACTCCCCTCTTTACCAAGAGGAACTCGAAATAATTGTGTAAGTTATTGTTCTGACTTCGTCTCTGTCCGTGTTATCGGTTCCATAAATGTTGTTGATAGTTCGTAAGACGTGTCTCGGCACTACAATGACCACTATGTCAGCATTCTCGGTGGTTTCGGTGAGACCAAATAGTTGGTTACAAGTCCCAACTTTTTTACACAGTTTAACACCGTCTTAAATCACTCGTACTTCTACGTTAAAGAGGGGTCCATATGAGTGTCTAGGTAAGACAGATCTTTGGAAACCACGGCCCTCCCCAGACACCACAGAGGTTCAATTTTTGGAGAGAACATTGTACTATTCACTTCACACACAAAAAGAAATTACTAGTTTGCTTAAGAGAAAGTAAAAGAAAAATAATTTTTTTAAGATTAGAAGTCTTTTGAAAGATTCGACGATGGAAACTCATAACCTCTTCCTTTACCGTTGGGTGAGGTCATAACAACGGACCTCTTGGGGTACCTGTCTTCTCGGACCACCCGACAGCAGATACCCCAACGTGTCTCAGTCTGTGCTGACTTCACTGAATCGTCGTCGTCACCGTCGTGGAAACTCATATTCCAGGGTGCCTATTGGACTCTGGTTATAGTCACCACGAATCTGGATTCGTATCCTTAGTCTCCCTCACAAGTCGGTCTCCGGTCCTTACCGAGTAGACTCCGTCCACTCGTGACTTGTAGAAGTAAAGATCGTTCGTAGGTCCGCTACGACGACCACACCCCACGGGTAGTCTCACGGTGAGGGAATATTCTTAAACCGGAAGACTGTACGACTCTCAAACTCAACCTGTTCACTGGTGGACCCTTCCTCCATCGGGTCCCCTTCGTCCTTCTCGACAACACACACGAACACTGTACTCCCCCGAAACTCCCACCTGTCGGAGCCCCTCCCCGACACACATCTGCGACCTCTACCTCGGCCCACCGTCTACTGAACCTGTGGGGTGGAGCGAGACACCAGTGGGAGGTCGAACGACTGCAACGAACCTCGGTCCGGACAGGGGGCGTAGTGGCCCCAGACACGGGGACGTGTGGTCCTCTCCCCACGGGACCAACCGTTACAGAAGGGTAGCTCCAGAGTCTTGTGTAAGGGTCGGAGTGACAAGAACGTGGTGGACGAAGATACACCGACTCTCGGACAGCGGGTCCCGTCCCTGTAAGTCCGACGTAGGGTGAAATGGACGGCAGAGACGGAAAGGACAGAGTGGGAGAACAGAGAGGAGAGTGGAAGGTTTCTTTTACTGAGGAAGGGGTCGTGAACGTCGTCCCCGACAAAACACCTCCTTTGACTTGAGTGGGATTCCGTACGAAAGTTTAGGGTCGGACGGGGAGTGGGAGCCTCGCGGGGTCCTCACCTAGTCAGAGGAGTCGAGGTAAAAACGTGGTCTTGACCCCCTGGGTGGATGGATAAAGGGTCAATAGTGGCTCTACCTGAGGATAAGGTCTCCGTGGGGTCCCGGTCTCGGACGTCACCCACGGTCTCGACTCGTCTCACATCAGGGACCAGGAGGGAACTCCGACCACCGTTGGACCCTCCTCCTTCCTTCTTCCGTCTCCTCTCTTACTTTCACAGTCTAGGTACTTTGAGTGTCCGCTCCCCAAGCGTAGGTGGACCACTAGGGTACCCACTCACCCGCCTGTCGCAGAGATGAGGGGTGTCTACGTCGAAAGGGAGAATCTCTTAGGCTGACTGTCATTTTGGCACCCACCACCGGAGCCTACGAAACTCGGTAGGACGAATAGAGGACCCTAAATTTTTAGGAGGAGGGTGTCGCGGAAGATATTGGCATATTGTATAAGCCAAAGTCGTCGACTCAAGACTCACCTCTTCTACCGGAGTAACTAATAGATTGTTGGACTAGAACGGAAGAGGAGGGAGGAGCAGAGTGGGTCCTTCACCCGAACGTAAAAATAATTAGACTAGTCAATAGAGTCTTCATAATTACTGTACGGACCGTAAGTGACCAAACAAACTGCTACCTGGAAAATTAAATAAATACCAATTCTATTTTAAGATATGTCATCTCTTTCTTTATTTTTTTAGAAATTTAATTAAAGTCTTAAAAAACGAGTCGTTCAGAGGGGAAGGTTGACTTTTGTTCTATAACTTTGTTAGCCTGTTCACCACGCCTACCCCTCTCCGCTAGTTACCTTGACGGAGAAGGAAGAGGAGATGAGACACACTTAAAAGTTCGTTCGAGACAGTCCCCTCTACATAAAAATTCTTGTAAACGATGTCCGTCTACACAGGTTTCCTGTCTTTTCCTCCTTCTCTCTCCTCTACTTCTTTCGTACTTTACGTTCTCTTAGAGTTTGTTTGTGCAAATCTCACCGTTTAGTGTAAAACATTAAATTTTCCTAAAATTTTCTGTCAAAAATACTCGAGTCTCACTTTCCTGCCGTAGAAAGAAGACTCCTTTAAAATGTACATTAAACTTCATACCTCGACACCTATCGTTTCACACGAAATAGACAGTAAAGTAGGAAGTTGAACCAGAATCGAGTTTTCTCGGACATACTCGGTCACTCAGGTAGAAAGACCGAGGACCGACTCACTACCTTACACTGTCACCCAGTCCTTCTAGTCCCGTCTAAAATTTATCTGTTTACCTTAAACTCTACGTCTACTAATTTTCGATTCTTCGACTTCACTTAGTGAATAAGAAAACTATCTAGTACCGTCGGACAAAGAAGTTGGTGTCATCTGTGGTTCGACGAACCCAGGTCCTAAGTATGGACCATGTAGGACTTAGAAACGTGTCGTGGGGGCCGGGAACTTTTCTAGAACACGTTTATCAAAATCGAAAGTCTAAAATAACGTGTTGTAGAAACGATATATATCACACACATATTCGTTCTACAGTCTATAGTTCACATATGTACACGTAAGTGTGTGAACCTTACTTTTCTCTCTTTCCTATCTCTATTTGTTTATCTCTGTCTCTGTCTCTCTCTTTGAAATTGGTGTCTCGGGTCTTTAAACGTGACTTAAGTCGACTGATGTCCTCAGCCAGTGATTTTCAAACACTCACCTCATAACTATTTTGGTTGTGAACGAAAGTTCTTTAAATATCACCACTATCTACCTAATTAATAGATTCTTGACCATCACTCCCCCAACCACTAATCTTCATCTTTCCTATTAGACCTTCGAGAACTTCTAACAGACCCACTCTTTATTCAGTTCGAATGGGTCATGGTCCCCTAAGGACCCCCAAGTCTACCATTTCTTAGACGGACGTTACGTCCTCTGGACCCAAACTGGGGACCTCACCCTTCTAGGAGACCGCTTCCCTTACCGTTGGGTGAGGTCACAAGAGCGGACCTCTTAAGGTACCTGTCTCCTCGGACCACCCGATGTCAGGTACTCCAGTGCAACTCAGTCTGTGTTGACTCACTGATTATGAAAGTGAAAGTGGGTCATGGCCCTTATCTCTACTTAATTGTACGACCCCTCTGTAACTTCCTCAGCCCCAGTCACTCTGTCGTCGAGGAGCACACTCCCCCACTTTCCTTCCTCGGTGTCTCTCAAGTCTTTACGGTGTAGGACAGACAGGTAGAGACTCAGTCCTGGAGTAATTTTCTCAGGGTGTGGGTCAATAAATGTCACGACCTTTCAGGAGGGCTCTTTACGACCCACAGGCGGTCGGAGACGGCGGGATTACGAAAGGTTCGACAGATAAGGTGTCCACTGTCGTGAGGAAGGAAGGTCCATTAGTCACTCTTCCGAGACCAAAATATATTTTCATTCCCCCGTCGGAAAATTGTAACCTATATAAGAAAAATCCCGAAGGGTCCACCGAGTCACCATTTCTTAGGTGGAAGGTTACGTTCTCTACGTCCTCTGTTTCTAAGGTAGAGACCCAATCCTTCTAGGGGACCTCCTCCTTTGCCGTTGGGTGAGGTCGTAAGGACGATGTCAGGTACCCCAACGTTTCTCGACCTGTGCTGACTCATACGTCGTCGTTGTATGAGAAAAAACTCTACCTTAAACCAAACAGAAATATTTTAGTCTATTTGATAGACTCTTCCTCTCTTCTACCGGAGGAGTCGAAAACCTACCCTTCTACCATTGAACCCCGTACGTCTGTTGGTCCTGAGATCGGGGTGTTCCCTACCGTCCTGGACTTCTCACGGTCGGACCTACAAAGACTTCAGACCCTTCATTCGTAACCTGGACCCCTACTCTCCTCTCCTTGGAGTTCCTAGGTCGGTCACCAGTCACCCCACCTGTAATTCTCCCTGTGTAAACACCAAAAGGACTCGGTCTGAAAAAAGAACTTCGGTATAATCTTTTGGAGACCAACAGATACCGTCCTCTCTACCTTACTCCCTCGGTGCTATTCCTGACTGTAGAGCACCTGTAGAATGACCAGGATCGTTTACCTTAGACTTTCGGTCCGAATAGAACTAAAAAGAAAGTGTCTAGACAAGAGTTGAAGTAAGGTAAGGGAACTAGGTAAACAAACAGAAACACGGTCAAAGTATGGACGAATTAATAGTGTCGAGGTCCACACACGATTCAGCGAAGTCAACACAGGTCGAGAACGCTGGGTCACCTGGTACCGGGCGGTCCGAAGAGACAGGTACCCTAAGAGATCCGTTCTAATGACCTCGTCCAACGACAAAGGAAGAGGTCCCCTAGAAGGACTAGGTCCCTAACTTGGGTTCAGAGTCCAGAGGACGTAAGCCGTCGACCCAAGATAAAAAAAAAAATTGGTGATCGTGGTGGACCATGGATGATGTCGAGGTATCATTTGGAATTATAGACCATTCAGGAAGTCGAAACCAACAAAAGAAGATCTAATAAGTCTTAAAGGTACATTTATAATATTGATCAAACAGTCAAAAGAGATCCTTTTTGAAGACCCCAAACCTGACCTTAACGGAACTTAGATATTTAGTCAAAATGTAGAAACAGTACAGTTTAACAAGAAGGGTATGTACTTGCACTCAGAGGGAATCAAAGAGGTTTATTACAAATGGAACAAAATCTCTTATTTCTGTATCCCATTAAGTAGATGAATTTATGACACCCGGTGTTTATGGACGACGTCACTAATTTCACGTACCGAGACGTCAAAATAACGTGTACGAAAAATCTCCAAAAAGATAGTGACTAAATTAACCCAAAGTCAAGTCAAGTCAAGTCAAGTCAACGAGTCAGCACAGGCAAAGAAGCACTAGGGTACCTGACGTCGTTCGGTCCGAAAGGACAGGAAGTGGTTGAAGACCTCGAACGAGTTTAAGTACAGGTACTTCAGTCACTACTGTAGGTTGGTAGAGTAGGAGACAACAGGGGAAGAGGAGGTCGGAAGTTAGAAAGGGTCGTAGTCCCAGAAAAGGTCACTCAGTCAACGAACGTAGTCCACCGGTTTCGTAACCTCAAAGTCGAAGTCGTAGTCAGGAAGGTTACTTATAAGTCCTGACTAAAGGAAATTCTAACTGACTAACCTAGAGGAACGTCAGGTTCCCTGAGAGTTCTCAGAAGAGGTTATGGTGTCACGTTTTCGTAGTTAAGAAACCACGAGTAGAAAGAAATATCAGGTTGAGATTGACGTTTTGAGAGTCGAAGGACCCGATCGGACTACGATCTCACCTTTAGATATCAGTCACAGTAGTCCCCGGACCCTTTATCTTCGACAACATCTATTAACAAAACTGGGAACAATTAACACATACACAGAGATTCTATTCAAGAAAGACTCGGAACAGTATTGTTAAGGTTCAGACAATATGGTAAAACCTCTAACTGTAACCCGTAGGGACAACAACAATAACAAGTAAGAGATTCAACACAGTCAAAGAAACGCTGGGGTACCTGACGTCTCCTTGTGTGGTTCGAGGAGACAGGAGACGACAGAGGACCTCAAACGACTTTAAGTACAGGTGACTCAGTCACTACGACAGATTGGTAGAGTAGGAGACAGACGGGGGACGAATAGAACCTACCCATCCTATTAGTAGAGACGACTTCTCCTTTCAATGACAGTCTAGTCTTTGTCTATTTATCCTTTATAAAAAAGAGAAGAAAAAAATGGCTTTTTTTTTTTTACACTGGAGGGGAAAAGGGAAATTAATTGATTCTACATCATTCTACGTCGGAATAGGATACCTTACGACCCAATTAAGAAAATTTTTATATGTGTGTGTATGGGTATTTGTGTGTACGTTTGTTTGTTTACAGTTCAGTAGATTTACCATTGTAATGAACGAATCCTGGAAGATAGTGCAAAAGACTTATTTCGAGAACTCTAAACCGTGGTTCCGGATCTTAGATAAAACATCTTCTTCCTCTTCTATTAGGACACGACCAGATCTCCTTGGGACTCTGATCACTCACCTTCAGTAAAATCCCCCGACCGAAGTTGGGCTATATACTTTTTCCTCGAAAGAATGTTTCTCCTGTACTGATGTATAAGTATTATGTGAGAGAATAGTCAAAAATCTTAGAGTCAAAAATCTCGTCAGAAAAGAAATTAATCAACTAATTAAAAGCTGACACGACGCAGGACCAACGACGGGCACCGGGAAGAGATTAACGTCACGCGCGCGAAGAGTGACGTCAGCGAAGAGAACAACGGCTTGTGTCCGAGGTCCCGTGTGCCCAAGTCATCGACGGCACGTGGTCCGATCAAAGGGACGCCGTACACCTTAGAAGGGCCTGGTCCCTAGTCTGGGGACAGAGGAAGTAGCCGTCCACGTACAAATTGGTGACCTGGTGGTTCCTTCAGGATCTCGTCAGAAATATCATGTTATGATAAAAATAGTTTTCCTTTTGTACGTATATACGTCATTTTTTTCAAACTATTCTGACTCAAATTTTACTATCATTATAAAAAGAAAGAAAATTGGATGTAAAAGATTATACATAGGTGTTCGGACGTAAATAACACAGTATTTTTTATCAGTATATCTTGTTTTCCTGAATGGCTATCAGTCTCGACAAGTTTCTACCCCGTCCCATATTCCGTTATTTCGTAAGTAATCGGCTCCTTTACTCGTTTTCACTCTTCCAATTAACTATCTTTAAGGTATCTTTCTCTCGGACGGTGAATCAAAGGTGACCCGTTTCTATCGGAGATTAGGGGTCGAGTCGGGGTTCCAGACATTGAGTCTTAAGGAGAGTACACCCGAGATAAAAAGGTTCGGTTAATGTTTATGAGACTGTCAGTACCGAGGACCAGCGTACTTCACTTCTCTGACGATTCTATAAAAATCGGTCACAATTTAGAGTTTATAGGAGCCATACATAAAAAAAGTCGTTTCACTTTTCCCGTGGTAAAACATATCTCTGACCCGACCAACGTATCATTGACAGTCGTGGGGAGTACGTCTGGATGGAGGAAGACCGTTGGGGTAAAGTAATAGGGACTTCCTTCGGTTCAATCGCCAGTGAATTACCGTCTAGTGATTGAAGAACTACTTCATTTATTTTTTTAACTGTTTATTTTCTATTGGGTCTAAAAGGACCGTGTTACGGCAGATAGAATTTTTTTTTTTTTTTTTCCATCTTTTGTAAAATTGTCCGTCAGTAGGAGGATAGGTCTGTCCGAAAATTTTCTTTCCCTTCTGGGGTGTTATCCCGGACAGGTACCCCCGGGAACAAGTCAAAGACACCGACCTCGTTTGTGAAAAGATATCTTTACTCTTTTCGATAAACACCTCCTAGTTTCGTTGCGAAGGAGTACCCCGTCTGTCCTCGCCTCCCTAGAGCAGTCTTCTGAAATAGGTAAAGTACCCAGAGGACGCAGAGTGGAACACTTTACTTTCCTTGAGACACTTATCTTTGGGGTTGAGTACTTTCTTTTCTGTGTTTTGTGGCTCATGTAAAAGAAGTGGAAGGAGGAAAAAAAAAAAGAGAGAATCCTGTCAAACAATCCGACCATCCTGGACTTCCGGCGGACCGGGGTATGGATGGTAAGGAGATCCACAAGTGACCAGAAGACGAACAGGGTTCACTGAAAAGTCTTTATTACTCCTCCAATCGCTAACGACGACACGTCTTAAATCGGTCGTCTCTCCCGCAGAGGAGGATTCATTGGGGTGCGAAGAAGTCCCTAGTAAAGAATTCTTTTTTCTACTTCAAGTTGGTGATTCTCTCTAAAAAAGTAGTACCAAAAGAAACGGTAAAAACAATAGCAATCCACTCTTCCCGTCATACTGTCCCCAAAACGATTAACGTCCTATAAACAAGACACAGAACACAGATCGAAACTACTACCCGAAAAGCTGACATGTCCCGAAGTTTCCGGAGTTAAAATTGAGACAAGTGACTAACAGAATTTGGTCGAAAAACTTGAGTTCATCGTCAGAAAAGTATAGATTTAGAAACACTCCCTAAGCAAAAAGTAAAAGGGGAAGGTATATTTTAATAATGTGTCTGTTATAACGCTACCCTTCCTTCCGTGGAAAATAAATAAACGAAAAAACTGGATGATGTGTCGGAAGGAGTGACTAGTTACGTTTCTTTATATCCCTTTTGTTATCTTACCCTTTCTGATCTCTAGAGAAGTTCTTTTAATCTATATGGTTCGTTTGTACAGTACGTTTTTGCCCGTGTTATTTCCTGTCTTTACCATTCCTGGATTGTCTTCGTCTTCTATAATTCTTCTCCACCGTTCTTATGTGTCTTCTTGACATGTTTTTTCTAGAAGTACTGGGTCTATTGGTACTACCACACTAGTGAATGGATCTCGGTCTGTAGGACTTACGTTTCAGTCCACCCGGAATCCTTCGTAGTGATGTTTGTTTCGATCACCTCCACTACCTTAAGGTCACCTCGACAAAGTTTAGGACTTTCTACTACGACAGTTTCACGACACGAGTTATACGGTCGTTCAGACCTTTTGAATCGTCACCGGTGTCCTGACCTTTTCAAGTCAAAAGTAAGGTTAAGGTTTCTTTCCGTTATGGTTTCTTACAAGTTTGACGACGTGTTAACGTGAGTAGAGTGTGTGATCGTTTCATTACGAGTTTTAAGAAGTTCGTTCCGAAGTTGTTATACACTTGGGACTTGAAGGTCTACAAGTTCGACCTAAATCTTTTCCGTCTCCTTGGTCTCTAGTTTAACGGTTATTAACGTCCTAGTACTTTTTTCGTTCTCTCAAGATCTTTTTGTAGATGAAGACGAAATAACTGATCAGGTTTCGGTAACTGACACACCTAGTGTTGTTTGACACCTTTTAAGAAGTTTTCTACCCTTATGGTCTGGTGGACTGGACGGAGGATTCTTTAGACATATATCCTATTCTTCGTTGTCAATCTTGACCTGTACCTTGTTGTGTTACCAAGGTTTAGTCCTTTCCTCATACAGTTCCGTAAAATAACGGTGGGACGAATAAATTGAAGATACGTCCCATGTAGTACGCTTTGCGACCCGACCTACTTCGTGTTCGACCTTAGTTCTAACGACCCTCTTTATAGTCATTGGACTCTATAGGTCTACTGTGGTGGGAATACCGTCTTTCACTTCTTGATTCCTCGGAGAACTACTTTCACTTTCTTCTCTCACTTTTTCAGCTGAATTTTGAGTTGTAGGTCTTTTGATTCTATACCGTAGGTCAGGATAGTGAAGTACCGTTTATCTACCCTGTTGTTATCTTAGTCACTGTCTGAAATAAAAAATAAAAACCTCGGAGGTTTTGGTGACGTCTACCACTGACGTTGGTACTTTAATTTTCTACGAACGAGGAACCTTCTTTTCGATACTGGTTGGATCTGTCGTATAGTTTTTCGTCTCTGTAGTGAAAAGACTGTTTCCAGGTAGATCAGTCTCGATACCAAAAAGGTTATCAGTACATACCTACACTCTAAACCTGATATTTCTTTCGGCTTACGGCTTCTTAACTACGAAAACGTAACACAACTACCTCTTCTAAGAACTCTCGGGGAACCCGACGTTTCTCTAGGTTGGTCAGGTAGGATTTATAGGTAACTTTCCTGACTACGACTTCGATTTTGAGGTTATGAAACCGGTGGTCTACGCTCGTTGACTGAGTAATCTATTCTGGGGCTACGTCCTCCTCTTCCCCTGTTCCCTCCTACTTTACCTACCTACCGTAGTGCCTGAACTACCTGTACTCAAACTCACTCGAGGTCCCCAACCACTACCTGTCCCTTCGGACCGTAAGCCGTCAGGTACCGAAACGTTTCTCAGTCTGTGTTGACACGTTGACTTGACTTGACTGGTGTGTCGTGCACCTTAGAAGCAAAGGAGTGGTTCCTAACTCCCGTAGGAGTCGTCACCTTCACGTCTCAGAATCGGTGACTTGACGGAGCCTACAGAGTTCTTCCACGGGGAAAATTGACTTGTTTATACTAGAGTGGGATTCCATAGTTAATAAAACATGACAACACGAAAGAAGACTAGGAATACACGTAATATATACCATGTATACATAAAATGTCTCCATAAACTTCTTATTGGGTTGACAACAACCGAAGTATCAGACACCAAAAGTCAATTGAAACACAACATTTGTGGAAAAGGGTAAAGAGTACCAGCAAACATTGTTGAGACACTGTATTATAGTGTCCCATACTACATGACATTAAAAGGTCCGGAAGAGAATAACTTGAAAACCAGTAAAATAATTATATAAGTGTGATAACATCTATACTATATTTCTATCCGAAACAAACGTAAAGTCATTTCTGTGTTCGATAGTAAACTGAGGGATTACCCAATGATTTCTACAGTGATCGACACATTAACAACTAATCACAGAAAATATGTGCTTATATTACGGTAATCGGACAACACAAATTCCGTATGTGAAGGATGACTAACCGAAAGACCCTTTGATCTTAACTTTGTACCGTGGTACTCCCGGTGAGTTCAGATTTTTACTTCAAATAAATATTTTTCTTTAAACTCTTTTAGGTTTTTCTGGAACTAATTTGTTCTTGTCAACTCCCCTTTCACAAGTTCAATTAGCTTAAAGGACTATCAACGATCACGACAATAATAATCGTATATACATCTCCAATTTTTTGATAAAAGTACTACTACAACGACAACAAAACAGTGGTTCAGTACGTACTGAGAAGCGCTGGGGTACCCGACGTCGTGTGGTCAGAAGGGACAGGGAGTGGTAGAGGTCTCAAACGGGTTCACGTACAGGTAACTTAGTCACTACGGTAGGTTTGCAGAGTAGGAGACAGTGGGAGAAACAGAAGACAAAAGTACTATAGGATAAAATTTAGTACATAGAACCTAAACATCTTTCTTTTGTGAACAAGGAAGAAATTGAACCAAGGGTTGTGACACACATTTAGGTACACAGAGAGGCACAGTCCCGTCGCGGTGTTTATCAGGGAGTGCACCACTTACATTAGACGGGGGAAACTCTCCCCCGGTACATCTGGACGGACGACAGTAACACCTGTGGCACGTCGACCTTATAGTAGGGGTGGTAACGTCATCTCTCCGGTGTTATACTGTTTTAAACTCCTAAACGAGGTCTTGGGTTCCGAGGGAAAACGTACGTATTGGTACAGTTGTTCTAAGGTCTATACTCATAAACCCGGACATGTAAAATGGACGAGAAAGGGTAATGTCAGTCAACGGTGTTCTTTAAGGTCTAGTAGTTCCTACGGTAGCAAATTCCAGATGTCTTGAGGTCCTGAACTCTCTACCGTCACTGGTAGGTCCACTCCTTACACTTCGGGCCTCCTCCGTACTCAAAGGAAGTCTCTAAACCTGAACTGAACTTCGAGACTTCGAGGTACTGGGTCACGAGGAAGTAGTGGAAGTCGATTATAAATTTCGCAATAACGTATATGAGAACCTAGAAAAAATAACTTTATCTTCGTCAACTGTCTCGTAGTGCATTTCGTAAGTGACTAGAATAGGAACTAAAACGACAGTTGAACGAATTGTCCTGACGTAATTCAGTATTTCGTTTCTATGAACTAAATGGTAGAAAGAAGATAATTTAAAAAATAGTACATAGATGCGACACAATCCTATACTCGATCCACGAGTCTAATGTTCTGCTACTGTCAAACACTCCGCTAAACCACACCCTCGGTTTATATGGACCCGAACTTAGGGTCACGACGGTAAATAATCGGTTCATGACGGGAATCCTCTCGAAGTGTCCACCACGATCACCATTTCTTGACTGGACGGTTCACATCCTCTGTATTTTTTACGTCCAAACTAGGGACCCAGACCTTCTAGGGGACCTCCTCCTGTACCGTTTGGAGAGGTCATCAGAACGGTCCTCTTAGGGTACCTGTCTCCTCGGACCCCCCGATGTCAGGTACCCCAGCGTTTCTCAACCTGTACTGACATTACTAAATCGTACGTGTGTACGTGTGTGTGTGTGTGTGTGTGTGTGTGTGTGTTGGACGGGATTCCTTGTCACCCAATAACTATCTAAGTACATAAGTAAGTGTTTGTAAGTTTCTGACGAAGTCATCGTGTGTTCACGACGTTCTTATCGATTACGTTGTTATTTGACTACTCTACAATGTTCTCACACTGTATGTACCCTTCTCCGGTTTTAAGCCTTAGGACACGTCACTGTACGGTGGTTACCCCGCTCTTGTCGTACCAACAGAGAGTCGACGTGGACGTTCTCTCTCCCGTGTTCGTCATCCCCTAAATGTTGGGTTTGGTCACACTTCTGTATCAAAAGGTTCTCCGATCACTCTTTTTTCCAGGGAACTTAGGACCACAAGTCAGAAGTCCAAAACCCTCTGTGCTATCGTCGGACTTGTAATCTCAGCCCCTCCAGACCAGGACAGTGTCTACAATCGATTCCACTCACAGTTTGAAACGTTGAGTCCCGACGGTACACCGTATCTGTCTTGGTGAGGGACATCAAGGTTCCACCCTGACTTGGAAACATTTTCGTAGAATCAAAATAACAGTAACGACAACGAGGAGGAGGGAAATACAGTCTACATCGTTCTCCTCACCTTTTATTCAATCTTTGGGAGAAGTGAGAGTTCCCTCACGACAACAGACGTTTACCTTTTAATGGATGTGAGACGCTTACACTTTTCTTTCTCTTGAACATTGAGAAAACTTACCTACCTCCTCATTCCTCGGAAGAAGGAACGTGAGTCCGTGTGACCCACGACTGATTATCTTTCAAAATACTATAAACATACACTTCAATTTACTCACTACTGAGTCCTTCGGTGTCACTTACTCACTAACACTTGGTCCGTTTTATAAAGACACATGAGGAAGGATCTAAAAATAATTTACTCAGTGTCTTTCCTTTATACTTTGACTGAGGTATCTTCGGTTAGACAATTCATTTTTTTGGTTGGGTTTCGAATTGTCGTCTTTTTTTACTGGTATTTAATAAGAGGGTTTACCCTCGAACTACTGTCACACCCCGATCACAAGTGACGAAAGTTTTCGTTCTTTTTAACTCGATGTTGGAAAGGAAGAAGAGTCTATTATTTCTTACCTTAACTTCAACCTTTCCTTTTAAAAACTTCGACCAAATAAGATTTACTTAGGTTATCACGACACACCAGGGTGTACGGTATCTGGTCGTAAGTACCAGAGTCACCAAGGTTACTAAATTAAGATACATTCTTTGTTAGGGTCCGAAGGGTCCATCGCGATCGCCATTTCTTGGACGGACGGTTACGTCCTCTACCTCCTCTGCACCCAAATTAGGGACCAAGTCCTTCTAGACGACCTCCTCCCGTACCGTTGGGTGAGGTCCTAAGAACGGTCTCTTAGGGTGCCTGTCTTCTCGGACCACCCGATGTCAGGTACCGTAGAGTTTCTCAGTCTGTGTTGACTTTACTGAATCGTACGTGTGTACTCTCTTTATTAGGGTCAGAAGTAACCGACTTTTGTTAATTGACAGATAGTATAGAATATTAAGGAATCTATGAAGTCCTATCCACGTAGACCCATCAAGACACGGTACACCGTAACAGACATCAGTGAACATGGGTAGATCGTCTTCCCGATCAGACCTCCCAGGTTCCACCGAAGTGAGTACGTAGAACCGACCCCGGTGACCTCCCGACTCGAGGCGACCCTGAGACCTTACCTTGCGGCTGTGTACCGTATCGGGGTTTCCGTCAGAGTCCTGTCAGTCTAAAGAAGGTACCACTAAATCTCGAAGACCTCACTCCTAGTTTATAGTACTCAGTATCGACTTTCGTAAGTGTGTACTTTCGAGTCGGCAGTCAGGGTCTTGTAGTTAAGATGGTGCAAGATAGTAACCAGTTCGTTGAGTGGTTCACGTCGGGTCAGACTTTCCCTTTTCTCACTCTTGACTGGAGAAGTACTTTCCTCATAGACTCTTAAACACCGGTATAAATAGACTAATATCTCTGATTGAGGACCCAATATTTACGATCCCTATTAAGTCTGAGTTCAAGGAGTAATATATGATAATATAAATCGAGACCTATGCGTAGAAAGACACATAAGACTACCGGAGAAGGACGTTAGTAAGTAATGAGAGACGGGTTCTCAAAAGAGACCGGTGTCCCAAAAAGAGTCGGGTCAACTCCTAGTTCGACCTTCTGGACCGTGAATTACGAACGGTCACTTCCTACCTCTACCTTTCAGTGATAATAACACAATATCTTTTAGTAGCACAACCTGAGTAAATAGTGACTCCGACAAATCTTTGAGACTGTGTGCCACAACTTATGTTCGTGACAATTACTTGTACGGACAGATCGAGACTCTACTTCTTTGATTTGCAATTGTCAGTGGGGTCTTTTGTGGTACAAGGGAGTAGGATTGACGATGGGGAGAGGGCTCCCGATGGTGAGGGGACTGAAGATTGGGGTATCTAACCAAAACGGACGAAAAAATTTTTTTAATTAAAAATAACCTCATATCAACGAAATGTTACAACACAACCAAAGACGAGGTGTCGTTTTACCTAGTCGGTACGTATGTGTATAGAGAGTAGACACGAGTCAACACAGTTTGAGTGACACTGGGACACCTCCCATCGGGAGGTCCGAGGAAACAAGTACCCTAAGAGGTCCGTTCTTATGACCTCACCCGACGGTAAAGGAAGAGGTCCCTTAGGAGGGTTGGGTCCTGACTTGGGTGCAGAGGTCGTCGAGGGCGTAACAGTCCCCCTAAGAAATAGTGATCACCGTGGACCCTTTGGGGATATGTTTGCAGGGGAGGGAAAACCTGAAGGAAGAGTAAGTCCAGTGGTGTCTTGTAATTCACCTCATTTTACCTTACTTTGACCCAGTAACCAAAACGGACGAAAACTTGAGAAAGGCCCACCTTAACATATCGTATACGAAATGCCTCAGACCGAAAAAAAGGGGAGTTGTAATATAAATTAGCCGACGAATTTAGTGACCATGGACATCGTCGACATCTCACAGGAAAACAAATTATATGGTGTCAAATCAAAGGTCAAGACAAAAAGTCTGTAACTGATCGTAAACCCACCTAAAGACCGACCCCAAGAATACTTACACAGAAGACTTCCTTTGTCTCGTAAAGAAACAACCCGTGCTTGACTCTTCACCTCAGAGGGTTCAGAAGAAACCTTCACGTAAAAGGAAAGGACAGTATGTGATCTGGAGACGAGTGGAAATGCGGAAATGAATACAGAGAGAACTCGATGACATCGTGAAAGACCACATTCATCCAGGTAAGAGGTCAGAACAGACAAATGATAAAGTAGTGTCAACGAGAAGATTTTGACTATACCGAACTACAGGGAAAAGATTGGGGTTTTGTAGACCACTTAGAAGTGGCAGAAGTTTTGTGTCTCGAGACACCCCCGCAGAGGGTTAGAGTACGAGACTGGTCAAGACGGTCGAAGGTGACTGGAGACGTAGGAGACCGTGTAAGACAACTATACTAGAATAAATGTCCAGGACTCAGGGTCCACCGGAATCACTATTTCTTGGACGGACGGTTACGTCCTCTGTATTCTCTGTACCCAAGCCAGGGACCCAGCCCTTCCAGGGAACCTCCTCCCGTACCGTTGGGTGGGATCCTAGGAACGGACCTCTTAGGACACCTGTCTCCTCGGACCACCCGACGTCAGGTATCCCACCGTCTCAGTCTGTACTGACTTCGCTGAAGCGTGTGTACGTACTCAGTGTGGTCAGGACAAGAAACCCCCACAAACAAGTAGGATTTTATGAGCGAAAGTAAAAGGTCAAGAGTTTCCAAATCTGTTTACAAACATCGTGCTTTATCGTCAACGACATCTTCCACGGACACTACAGGGACCAAGATAATACACTTACACCTCCTATGTAGGTGTTTCCTTTATGGTGGAACGCACCTTGGGTGTTTGTAAACAAATAAATATATAAACAAGAAAGTGAGTAGACTGTCGTAAATGAAAAATTATTGGTTTCCCTCATTGTCTCTATGTCCCTGTAGAAGAAAAGAGAAAACTCTAAAAGACCATCCTGTAGAGTACTCTTGATTTCTGCGAAGTATACATTTCTTTTTTTATCTTGATTACAAAGTTCGGTATAAAGTTAAGAAGATTGTTAGTTGATCTCCTACTCTGCCGACCTACCGTAGTGACTGAATTACCTGTACCCGAACCCATCTGAGACCCTCAACCACTACCTGTCCCTCCGGACCGCAAGACACCAAGTACCCCAGCGTTTCTCAGCCTGTGCTGACTCGCTGACTTGACTTGACTCCCAAAGAAAGAAAAAGGGGAAGTAATAAGACGGTAGTTCATTTATCCTGTCTATTAGTCCAGTAGTCTTATTGTTTTTCTTCAGACTCCATTTTAGAATACTTCATTGTTTAAGGATAAAATAACGTTTACATTTTTCATCGTTTCGCCTGTAAAGTAACTATATACTTAAAGAAAATTCAGGGTACGATCAAATCTATAGTATCGGGATCGAGATTTTACTAACCTCCGTATGTCCATACATATCTTGAAATCCGTATAGAGTTTAGTGAAGTAGTATAGAGATTTCGGAAGGGTCGACCGTAATCACCATTTCTTAGGGGGACGGTTACGTCCTCTGCGTTCTCTGTTCCCAAGTTCGGGACCCAGTCCTTCTAGGGGACCTCCTCCTTTACCGTTGGATGAGGTCATAAGAACGGACCTCTTAGAATACCTGTCTCCTCGAACCATCCGATATCAGACATCCCAACGTTTCTCAACCTGTACTGACTTCCCTGAATCGTACATGGGTACGTACGACTTCAGATGTTTCACTGTCATTGAACAATGTTCTTACTATAATGTTATTATTTGTAGAGAAACCCCTTAAAGTGGGATTTGAAATCGGTAAATATCAATTCCCCTATATCGCACTGTGTAGATCACGATTTTTCGTGCAGAAAGGAAACTACTGTCTACGGCAGAAAGAGGTCAGACCGGGGTGGCGAATGATCGTTTTATTTGAACCCACTTAATGCTCCGAAACTACTCCCAAGAACCAATATTCGTCGTTGATTCTGACACCGAATGAATCTGTCCTTCCCTCAATTGATTTTCCTATTGTCTGTCCTTCCAACCCTTTGGTCCCTCCCCTTTCGTGTCTTCTTGTCCCTTTGATCGACCTTGGTGTCGGATGTAGGACGGGGTATTCGTAGATGACTCCCCGACGTCAGTGACACGGACCTGGGATCCCGGGGGTGGTGGGGCCTGTGGGGGTACCAGTGGGACCTGAACCCACAGTATCGTCACTGTCACGACTTCTCCGGGTCCAGTCAGGAACCAGAAGAGTAGTGGTAGATGTGTGTCAGGGAAGTAGAGTGGACCGAGTGCCGAGATTTGTCATAGGGATACTACGATTGGGGGGTCGAATGTAGAAAAGAAGAGGAGAAAGGACTTGGGATCTGGGAATGGGACAACGAACGGGTTGTGACCCTACAGGATCTCTCTTTCGAGTTGTGTTGTACAGGTTTTGATCTGAAAACACGAGAGAGTAAAGTTACTTTTGAGTAAGAAGGAAAAAGAGTGTAAGATGAAAGTTAGGAAACCCTTTAAGAGGCGTAAGGTATAAATTTTATATACGTCTTAGACTGGAGACGAGAAACAAGGACGAGGGTGAGACTACACTCCGTGGTAGTAGAGAGTAGACCTAATAACGTGCTCGGGGACAAGTCAGGAGGACGGAGACGGGAGCTGGGTGGCGGGGTGGCGTGGGACGAGAACCGTGTCTTCGGTCTCACCAGTGCAATTTACAGTCAGGAACGACCAGAGTGCGAACGAAGAGTGACGGTAAGACGATAGGGGTCCCGTAACCACACCTGGTGACGGAGATACACTTACTAAAAGGAGACCCAGGTACCTAGAAACCTACTCATGAGTCCACGGACACCGTAGTTTAGGTTGAGTGTCTCCACGACTCCCAATAAAGGGTGTCGAAATAACTCTACATTAACCGTAGGTAGTGACATATTCGAATTCCACTTGTCGTCTTGTCAGTCTAAATGTACATAATAAAATAAAAATTGTCAGTTCCCTTTATGTCACTGTAGACGACCCGTATGGTGTTTGATGATTGAAGTCCAAGAACCGTCAAAGTCGTAATCCAACACAGTGTAATGAAAGAAACTGTAGGGTCAACACCCCCCTTTTTATTATTAGAACCTTCAATTGTTCCTTCGTCACTTACTTTTAATTGTATTTTGTTCTTTACTCTATCAAGAAAGGATTAGGTCAAGGTTCCTAGACTTTCAACAACGTACGAATTGATCCGTGGACTTTCATTAGGGTAATCTTTCGATAGTACCAATAAATACTTAATATATATATATACGAAAAAAAAAGATAATTGCTTTCGATTCATTCGTACGGTCCCAGGAACGTATCTTTACTAGTGGCGATTGAGTCAGAAATGACTACCCACCACTCCATCAGAGGGTAGACTTAAGTATGTTGTCTGAAAGGATTTGAATCCCTCTAACGTCTCTGTGACCTATTGGTTTCAAGATTTTTTCCAAGTGTGGTACTACATTTGAGAGGGACGGAAGCAAATAAGTATCTAATGCACCCTGAAAATTATTGTAGATGGAAGGTTCCGTAAAACTCTTACTCTTCTAGACTACGGATCTTTTATCAATCGTTTCAAGGTACATAAGTTCCCTGAGGTCCAGTAAATTTACTCATGAAACAGAAAAAGAAAAAAAAACCGACTCTGGACACCCTGGAATCAAGGGGTTGGTCCATAACTTGAGTACAAGGGACGAAACTCCCGAAGGGACCACCGAGTCGACCATTTCTTAGGTTGACGTTGCGTCCTCTGGACCCGAGTTAGGGACCCAACCCTTCTAGGGGACCTCTTTACTTACCGATGGGCGAGGTCATCAGACCGGACCTCTTAAGGCACCTGACATGTCAGGAACCCCAGTGTTTCTCAGTCTGTACTGACTAGCTGTAAGTGAAGTGGGGACGTAACCTTCCCGTCTCAGAAGTGGTGATCTGGTGGTCTTTTCAGGGTCGTAAAACAGAGACCCTGGTTATGTCGGGTAAATACATATCCTCGACATCAAATTACTTAAGTAGTTCTCTTGAAATCTCTTATACTCCCGTGAGTATGGAGAATGGGTGGAGTCGATGGAAATCACAAAGTGAAGAGTATTTCAGAAGTCCTTTGACACCATAAACCAAAAACAAAATATTAAAAGTTTCTTTTTCATATTACATTGTAAAAACTCAGAAGACGTTCCACTTACCTGTACAGATACCTCATTGGTAAGTTAAATGTACTTCGTATTCCGATAGAGAAAATAGCTTGTAGAAGATTAGGGGATTTCTACTATTAAGTGTGTCTTTCATCGTAGACTAACTCGTGAGTACGTACTGGTATTTTCATAATCTTTGGTTGTCCTCTTTAGTCGAACCCACCTCGTCACCTATTTTCCGAAACCACTGTTCGAGTAAGAATTTTACCGAGGACCTAGGTTAGTACACCCGTAAACCCGACAACTAAAAATTAAAATTTTTTAAATTTAATAAAAAAGTAAAAATTTTTAGTTCAAAAAAAATTCAAAATCTCACGACACAGCCAAAGACGGTATGTCGTTGAACTTAATCGGCATGAATTTGTATGTGGGAGAAGAAAAACTCGGAGGGAAGGGAGGGGGCTAGGGTGAGGACTTCCAGTAGTGCCTCCCGGTCTGACCCAAGCGACACAATATACCGTCGAAGGGTGCACGACAGACAAAGTGTGCACCAGCACAAAAATATAAGCGACTACGACGAAAGAGGTGAGTAAGGCGAGAGAGGGAGGGGGTGACAGAGGTGTTCAGGTAAGAGGTGTAGACGCGGAGGTAAGGAAGGGACTTTTATCCCAGTAGCTATGGTAAAAAGATCTAAGGTATATATACGCAATTATACACTATAAACAAAAAGGAGAAAGACTGAATGAAGTGAGACATATTGTCCGAGATCCAAGTAGGTACGTCCCGACGACTAAAAATTTCTCCTTCTACGAATACTACATCTCCACACACATAAACCTTCCTCTCCGACTCTGACAGTCGTCGAGTGGACAAAGAGAAGACTTATGTAAGACCAATTAAGACGTGACTTAAGAAGAAGATTTGCTGTGATGGTGAAAGGACCACGTGACCCGTGGTTACCAGTCCCGTGGAACCTAAGCTATTGACAACCCAACCATACGGAAGTCCTAATAAACAGAGTTGAGAAGAAGGAACGAGGTTTTCTAAAACACATACACACACACACTTTATGAATTTCAACACCATTTTCAAAAAAGAGAACGGGACACATTATAAGATCAGTGAAAACAAAAATAGAATACTTTTCCCCGATCACCTCTTAGGTACCTTAAGAGGTCCGTTCTTATGAACTCACCCAACGATACGGGAGGAGGTCCCCTAGAAGGATTGGGCCCCTAACTTGGACGTAGAGATTACAAAGGACGTAACCGTCCGCCCAAGAAATGGTGACCGCGGTGGATCCTTCGGGGAACAGGTAGAGATTACGAGTTATTCTTGAGATAGTACCGGAGAGAACCTTCGACTAAAAAGAGGAAACACGACAAAGGTCTTAAACTCGGAGGTGAATGAAACGAGAAAATATGATAACGAGGGATTAGGTCTCGGAACGATTGTTCTAAGGGTCGACGAAATTTTCTACGGAACTCATTGACGGTCTTCCATGTTCACCGTAAATGAGTCTTTTATAAAAATCTCGGCGACTACCACAAATGTCAATCTCGCTATGAACTTCCGTAGCAAAAGTTAAGTCTTCGTTCATTTGTTTTCCCAGAAGAGTCGAACTCTACACAACGGAAATATTTTGTAGGTAGATCAAACCTCTTCTTGTCACTGTGACTGAATGAATGTGGGAGGTGAGAGACGAACTATGGTCGTCGGTGTAAGGATGAATCTTCTTTCGATGTACTAGTTTGTCAAACTCCAATTAAATCAAAAAACAAACAAATTAATTTTTTGTAAGACCTATCGATTTTGTACTGTTTTATATCTTTCACATTTTACAATATGTCCCTTCTCATATTGATAAAGGGACAGGACAAGGGAAAGGGTCTACATTTGTGACAACCTCCAAAGAATACATAAGAGTGTCGAATTAAAATATATAAGAATCGTGGCCACCATTTCTTAGGCGACGGCTACGTTCTCTATGTTCTCTACGTCAAAGCTAGGGACCCAGTCCTTCTAGAGGACCTCATCCTTTACTGTTGGGTGAGGTCATAAGAACGGACCTTTTAAGGTACCGTTCTCCCTCGGACCCCCCGATGTCTTGTACACCAGTGTTTCTCACCGGGGTTGACTCATACGTGCGTCGAGACAAGATCTGTATGAAATGGATATACTTATAAAAGGCTTACCGTGTACGACGGTACGTAGAACTAACACAGCTGACTGCGATCCAGAATCTCCATGAGAATGTGTCATTATATGTCTGGACCGAATAAGAAACATTACTTCCCCACATTGAAAGGTGGTACGTCGAGTTGACAGTAAACAACTTGAACGGAGACGACTATTAGTGAGTCCAACAAAGTGATAATGTTCGTCAGGATGTTAATTATAGGAACGTGTGTAGTAAAGAGTATAGACATTTTATAGATTTCTATTTAAAAATCGACACTAAAAGACTCAGTTACCCACACACGGTAACTGAAGATCATCTCCGTCGTCCTGGAGTAATCTACAAAAGTAAACGTACTGGGGGTCGTCCGGTCGAGGAGGTTTAGGAGGGATTCGGACAATAGTTTGCACTACTTAACAGGTTAGACTATAAACTCTTTTACTTTAAAATACCGTACACTTAAACACGGAGAGGATAACCTTTACTACAACTTGTATTAAAGTACACTAAATCCCTGAAGTGATAAGGAATACAAGAAACAAAGTACAGGGAAGAGATGGAAAAGATACTCCAAAAACACCAAGTACAGGGAAGAAGTACAAAAGATACTCCAGAACGAGTGAATAGATGAACTAAAACCTCTAAAGAAATGTATAAATCCTTTTATCAAGAACACTATACCCACTGTCGAAAGTAAAAAGTCTCTGACAGTAAACGTGAAACCGAAAAATTTCTTACAAAAACACTACGACTTGAAGGAGGTAGGAAGGGAGGAGGATTGTGAGGGAAGGACAAAGGAAGACAAGAAAGAAATACGAATTTTCCTGAAAGACGTGAAGGTCCAATCCTTTTTACAGGGTACAAAATCGAATCACGAAATCCCTGAAACAAAGACGAAAATACAAACCAAAACAAAAAATTAGACAGGTTTTAACTAAATCGTGTCCGTCTCTGTGTTTGTGTATAGAATGGGCCTTCGACGAACCTACAAAACGCGGTAAGTATCTATTAAGTAAAGAGGGTAGAGACTGTGCGTCATAACAGAAATAGTCATTTTAAATCCAAATGAAACATTGTAAACAGACAAAGTGACACTAGAACGCAAACTCCCGACAGAACGTGGATATTTATCATACAAGAATATAGAGGAACCCTATCAAGGGGAAGTAAGTGTAAGACCGATAAAAATGTAAAAAAAAAAGTAAGTTTGAAATCTTCGTCAAAATTTATTAAATCTGAAGCAAGAAAATTTTTTTAGAAAGACATATAAAAAATTAATTAATTTTAATAATGACTAGGAAAGATAGTGTTTTGTCCCGTACATGAAGAAAGTACAAGAGTATACCGTAAAATGACAAAAAAGGTACCTTTAGGATATGTAAAAAACAACAAATGAAAGCATATGACGTACGAAAAAGATATTAGATATAAATAATCATAAAATTAAATAAAAAAGAGGATTTAAGAGAAAATAAGGAGAATAAAAGGTAAACCATTAACAAATATATTCTAACTCATAACTAAAGACATATAAATACATGGGTCCGTCGAACGACTTAAGACCAAGATTGTTGAAAAGTCAAATAACAGAACCCAAAGGGTTCCATACGTCATATATTATGTATTAAGTATCATTAAAGTGGTAGAGGAGAGGTTGAAAATTTTGTGGATAATAAAGAAAGAGGGTGATTTACATTACTCATCCTGGAGGTCTTGTTATAATTTATTATCGTCATTAACACCTGTAGGAGCAGATCAGTGTGAAATAACTACGACAACAAGTCAGCGATTCAACACAGACTGAGACACTAGTACACCTGACGTCGTGCGGTCAGAAGGAACAGGAAGCGACAGAGGGTCTCAAACAAGTTCGAGTACAGGTAACACAACCACTACAGTAGGTTGGTATTGTAGAAGACAGTTGGTGAAGAGTAAGACGAGACAGGAGTCAGAAAGGGTCGTAGTCCCAGAAAAGGTTACTAAGTCAAGAAGTGTAGTCCATCGGTTTCTTAACCGCAAAGTCGTAGTCAGGAAGGTTACTTATAGGTCTTAACTAAAGGAAATCCTCACTGACCAAACTATAGGAACATCAGGTTCCCTGAGATCTCAGAAGAGGTCGTGGTGTGAAATAATAAAGGGGTGATTTGTCCTTCAGAGTTACAAACGTCCTCTGTGTATCATATTTCTTACATCAAAAGATCAGAATAAATTGATTCCCTGACAAACAAATGACAATTCTTATTTATGTCTTAAAATTATTTACGAAAAGTCTGAGTCTCTCTCAGTATAAAAGAAACCTAGATAATTATACAATTTTACATTATTATCTAGAGGATTATAACTTTGTAGGAACTTATGGATTTTGTACGTGGTGAAGAGGTATAGGACAATGAGAATTTTACACGAAGGTCGAAGATGTCACGTTCTAAAAAAATCCTAAATACATATCCCAAAACCGTAGTAACAATAAACATTCATCTAAACTTTGTTATATTCATGTGCGACTCCATAGATAAAAAATTACTAAACTATCTTACGGAGACACTTTTTCGAGTCTTGAAGTTAAAAAACTCAATCTTTCCTGTAGTAAAAAACTCTAAAAAGAGTTAACAAAGGTCTTAAAAATCCGAGAAATCTAAAAAGATCAAGAAAACCCCAGTGACAACCCAGTGACAACTATTAAAGATAAAAGATCTTTCCACGGTAAAGGGGATGTAAATTTTTAACATCCTAACTTTTTTCGATAGAAAATAATCAGAAAATTAAAAAAAGTAAACATAATAAACGGACTGGAACAAAGAACAAAACTGATAAATACGTAAGAACACCAAAAAAAAAAAAAGGAAAAAGGACCTACCTCCCTTGATGAAATGACACAAGGGGAGGTTCTTTTAGATGAAATTTCAAAAAGATGAATAAGAATATAAAAGATTGAATAATTACTTAAAATTAAAATAATTAAAGAAAAAGACTAAAGGAATCATAACGTAAAAAAGATTGAGAGATAGATTAACCAAAAGAAAAAAAAGAAGTAAATCCACATACTGATATTTCAAAGGAGATTTGAAACCAAATCGGCTTAGGATATAAAAGACTATATATTTTTAGTATATATATGAATATAGGTATCAGTGTAAATAAATATATCGTCTACTAAAATGACAATGAAAAGGTCCATAAGTTATTGAAATTAAAAGAAAAACTACGTTTTTTTTAATATTCGTCTTAATAAAAATTGAAGATCCATATACTCGAAATAAGTGAATTTTTTAATTTATGATCAATACAACATCAGACTCTTCGTTCCCTTACTTACGGGAACCCCACTGAAAGTCTGAGATTTCACATCTTCAACCGCCTGTTACGGAGTCGGGGAGGTCGCGGGGTCGGAGACACCTCAACTAAGACTCCACAGGACCTGTGTCATAGAGTCTTTCAAGGGTCGACTTACCTCAAGTCTAAAGGGTACCTTTATTGATTGAATGATTACGTGAGTGAACCGAAAAGAAAAAAGAGATAAAGAAGGAGGGGAAAAACAGTGATAGGAAGACCTTATCTTCGATTGACGTCGGTCAGGACAGAACCACAGACACGACCCTCTTAGTTCCATTCTGTGTTCCATAGAATACTCTTTGGTATCTTCTCACTATATACACCATAGAATGACAGTGTCTTCCTATCTCCAGTTGTGAAAGACCTTCCTCTTTCTTTACTCTTCATGAAGCTACGAATCTTACCGACCTTCATAATCTTTCTCCTCTCTCTCTGGTATAAATCACCGACTCATCCTCATAAAGTCTTTCTATCTTATCGTATTAGATCTGTCCTATGGTCCTCACACACTACAGTGTCAGTCACTTCGATAGGTGTCTAAACGTACCGAGTCACCCATTTCTTAGACGGACGTTACGTCCACTGTGTCCTCTGCACCAAACTGGGGACCCAACCCTTCTAGGGGACCTCCTCCTTTACTGTTGGGTGAGGTCATAACAACGGACTTTTTAAAGTACCTGTCTCCTTGGACTGTCCAATGTCAGGTACCCCGGTGTTTCTCATACTGAACTGACTCACTGATTCGTGCGTGCGTGTGGAACTCCCTCCTGCCTTACGGTTCGGCACAAGATTCTCGATCCGACGTCACCTCTTCTCCGGGGGTGTAGAAAGGGGTATTCTCAGACACAAGAAGTCTGTATGTCTTGTTTGAGTACCTATACCGACGTCTCCACCACACCCCTTACTTCCTCTCCCGCCCTATGTACCTCTCTCATTGTACCTTTGTATGTCATGGCATACATTTTATGTATCGGTTACCCCTAAACAACATACTGAGTTCCTTGAGTTTACTCCCGAGCCATTGTCGGATCTGGCCACCCTACCCCCCTCCCTCCACCTTCTCTCCTTCTTCCTTCTCTGTACCCATTTGGATACCGACTAAGTACAACTATAAACCATTTTTGGTTGTGTTATGACATTTCTTTAATAGAAAGTCAATTTTCATTTATTTAACTTTTTATTCTCAGACACAAGAGGAACCGGTGGACGTCACACTAAGACATCTAGTCTCTCGACACCGTCCACTCTGTACAGTCCGTAAACTCTCTGTGTCCCCTCCATCATTAATGTTACTGATACCTTAACGTACGGAGAACGATTCATGTTCACTAAACAACCTTTTTAAATTATTTTCCAGTCCTCACTAATTAGTATCTAAATTCCGTTTTACACTTTCAGTCTCCTGAAGGAACGGTAACACACTTCCTTTACAGTATAGGACGTCGACCTTCCGTCATGTTTAGGTTCCTGGTCCGGATCTTATATTAAATTTTGTACCGTCTTAAGGTCTCTTTCACCAGATCAATAATGGTAGACCTGTAGGACATACAACCAACCTGATTTAATTGTTCCTACCCGTTCTCATGTATCCAGAACCATTCTCAGTACATAGGGTCTACTTACCCATTTAGGATGTTTCCTAAGTCCAGGAGGGTGTAGTCGCTGTAACAATCCCCATGTCACCCGACCCTTGTGTCTCCTATAAGATACGTCTAATAACCCAGAAGTGTTTTGAAACTAGTGATTCTTCCTTCGTACTAAGGACCATCCTGAAAAGTCTAAGATCTCATCGTACAGGTTGTGTAGTACACAAAGACTAGGTAAAAGATCTACTGTACCCTCTGACGGTCACACCTCAGTTGCCGTCTTCTCCTTTCCTGAGATATCGTCCAGATCTGAGACTGTATTTGTCAGGACGACGAACCGGGTAGTTTAGGATTCCGTAATCTCCTCAGAAACCCCCGTTTTCTATCATACATCAGATGTATCACACTGTTTCAGTGATACATCTGAAACCGTTTGGGGAGGTCCCCGGTTAGACGTCGGTACTGACCCTCTCCGTTCGTATTTTTTCGACGGAAGAATGGGAGCTGAGCACTATAAAGACTTCCTGGTAGATTCGAAGTCTTGTAGAAGATCCCAGTCGACTCAGAGACAACTCTGACTTAGGCAAATTGGAGAGGAAAACGGGTACGGACAAAGGGAGTAAGAGACGTCGCCGAAAGTTCCAAACAAGTCTTTGACAAACCGTAAAGAAGGGAGTTTTCCACCAAGACTTAAGGGGAAGAAAACACACACCCGTTCTGAGCCCTGAGTGTCTAAGTGTCTTCGGTACGTACCTCGTAACATGGCACCTAATCGAATACCCTTCTAACCAAGTCGGAGTCCATGTGGGGTAGGGAGGGAGTGAGAATGTGAGAAAGTTCCTCCGGTCGACGGTAGAAGGTTCGTGACCCTTCCGTTACTCGAAGTCTCACCTAGGTGGTTACCTGTCGAACTACTTAGGAACATTTTCGGTTTTGGTGTGAAGATTCCAAAGGACTTAGGGATTGGTGTCTTTCACATACTCTGTTACTTACAAGTAACGAAATTCGACGTCTCAAACCCCATTAAAGGATGCATTATCTATCACTTACGTGAGGGAATGTTTACAGGAACTCTCTTGAGAGGTCCCCTGCAGAACGGACGTCTAGAGACGGAGTCTCAGACAAAGGGCCCTTTAGGTAGGGTTCTCTCTTTCTTTTCCGTACAACTATAATGTCCCGACCGAAAAAGTCTCCCTACGACTTATTAAATAACGTCGACTCACATCCCTTCGACTAAATACCGTCACTTACACTACCCCTCCCTCTGTCCTCCAAAAGATTTGATCCGAGTATTTGATATTGAAAATAACATATCCGTCAACCCCCTCTTCCCGATGACTTCCAAACCCCCGGTCTTCTTGTAAGACCTTTGTCTTACTTACCACCTCTTTTACCTCTCTGATCGTCGTCCCTTCGTTTAGACGTCGACCCACACTATAAACTTGTTCTATATTCCTTTATTTGATGGGTGATTGGGGTCTACCACCTTGGATATTTCAGATGGATTGTTCCTCAACAATCCTGACTCACTCAACTGTTACCGTTTCCCGACTCTTATCGAGGACCGGACAACTTAGGGACACGAAACACAAGCAATCCATTTACACACGATCCGACTCACCAAGGAGACACCGGTCTCTTAAATGGTCAGTTATGACCTTGTGGGTCTCAAGTTTATCCTCCCTTCCCGTCTGTCACCACACTAAGTACCATTCCAGTCACAAGATCCTTTGAGTGATTACCCTCTTTCGTGCAACCCAACTACCGTTAGTAAGGTTCAAGTTCCGGAACGACGGAGAGAGTTTAACCCAAACACGAGAACTATTATTTCCGGTGACCTTTCTCTTCGTTTTTAGGTAGTGACACTGTCATTTTTATTTAGGTCTAGAATACAGAACGACTGTAAACTAGTCGGTGAGACTCCAGAGGGCTCCTTTGAAGTTCTACCTTCAGAGTAGTGCCGACCGGCACCGGAAATGAGATGAGAGCGAGACGTTTCACCTACGTACCGACCTCTGAAGGTTTCGGAAGTACCGACGTGACGTGGAGGAGGTGTTTATCCTCCCATTTGACACCTACTAAACTGGACCGTTCAAGGACGACGGAATAACGTATCCAGTGTTACCTAATAAAAGGACTTGCCGTTAAAGGGTAAATGAGCCCCGAATTTTCCGAAGGAGACTATAAAGTCAACGACCGAGGTCGATTACCCGGGCCGATCGGGTCTCGTCAGTGAGTTATCGATACATTAATTCTTTCATAATCTACAGTACATCTTATTTCTCCTCCTTAAAATACCGTTTTTTTTTTTCATTCTACTTGACTACGGTGGATTTTTGAGTCAGTCTTTATTCCGTCTCAGACGGATTTGATCCTAAAATCCATGTTTCGGTAGATTACCTCCACGAAATTACGCCCAGAAAAAACTTCTACTGTTCACTTAAAGACCTCTCGGTACTTCGGGCGTAAGAACTCCCCTTTACTGTATGGTAAAAGAGTCGACCCTAATGTAGGAGCTTTCTCTTGGACACGATCCCGAATACGTCCCTTAGACAGACCTTCTCACTCAGATTCCAGTCCCCACCCCGAGACTCTTCTCAGGTCCATGTGCGTGTCGACGATAGTTTCACACTAAAAAAAAAAAAATGTTGAGTTGACGTCCAAAGGTAGAAACACTATTCAGTATTAAACGAATAGGTAAAAGGGTAACAAATCATAAATACAACTAGGGTAAGAAAAAAGACAATTTTTGTCGTAAAACTTTACAGGGACACGTAATGGAAACGTTTGTGTCGACTAAAGGGATCCTATTTAATATTTTGACTTTAACGATTCAGTTTCTAAAACTACGTCTAATAGTGTATAAGGATGTCTTTAAATATGATTAAATGTACGAAAACCCATCACATACCCTTACATATAACGAAGGATTCACCGTATAATAATAAGAAAAGGTAAAAAGGATCTATCTTTTACTCTAGAGTCAACGAATAAAGACTACACTTGTAAAATTGGACCTTGTCTTATAAATTTCTAGATGAATAACCGGTAGTATTAAAAAAGAAGGTACCTAAAGGGTAAGTATAGAAAACAGGAAAAAAAATCACTCACACGGTCTTATAAAAAGTATAAATAAACTTGTTTAAGAAATATATTATTCCTCAAATCGGGAAACGTTTATATGTATATTTATATACAAAAGTGGTAACAACGAATAAAATTTTAAAACAAATATTGTTACGTACTCTAAAATTCAAATAGTATATTTTAGACAGTTCAATTTCTATAAAATACAAAAAGTTGATCTTACACATTCACGTATAAGTNATAAACTTGTTTAAGAAATATATTATTCCTCAAATCGGGAAACGTTTATATGTATATTTATATATAAAAGTGGTAACAACGAATAAAATTTTAAAACAAATATTGTTACGTACTCTAAAATTCAAATAGTATATTTTAGACAGTTCAACTTCTATAAAATACAAAAAGTTGATCTTACACATTCACGTATAAGTGGTATATAAATTCTATAAACGAAAGTTGTATTTAGTCAAAATAGAACTAGTTTCAAAATAAAAGATTAGTAGAAAGAAAAGAGTTGACTAGACTACGATAGAAATAGTATTTTATTTATGTACGTGAACTCAGACATTTTATTAGTGTTCTACTCTTTATGTCTGTAAACTTTTACAAATCTCTTTTGACACATATTGAGATACGATTATTGAACTTTGACATTCACTTTACCGGTAAAATATACTCTTGTACTTAAAAGTCAATTGAGTATATCTTTTAAACTTTTCTAGCTATTGGTAAATTCCTAAAAATGGAAAAGTAAAATCGAAACTTTACTTATCTTTAACTTAAAGAATTAAATAGTTTAGATCTCCTAAAAAAAAGAAAAACTATAGAACGGAATGAATATCTGACTTTTTTCGTCGAGAAAACGGACCTACTTTCTTTATAAAAGGAAGTCTCAGTAAATACTAAATAAATTAAAACATAATTGAGTATAGTGTAGGTCCTATATTAAACACATTCCACACTGTGTTTCTTGATTGAATTAAAAGAGAAAGTTTGGTAGTTGAATATTTACGGTCGACACTTAGTAGATAAACAAAGACAAAAGGACCACGAAGGAAATGGCATAGGACGACGACGACGACGACGATTCAACGAAATCAGCACAGGCTGAGCCACGCTAGGGTATCTGCCGTCGGCAATCCGAGGGGGCAGGGACCTTAAGAGGTCCGTTCTTGTGACCTCACCCAACGGTAAAGGAAGAGGTTACGTACTTTCACTTTTCACTTTCACTTCAACGAGTCAACACAGGCTGAGACACGTTGGGGTACCTGACGTCGGATGGTCCGAGGAGGTGGGTACCCTAAAAGGTCCGTTCTCATGATCTCACCCAACGGTAACGGAAGAGGCAATGACATAGGATTCAAGAATTTTTAAGATCCGAGAAAGAGTCCCGAAGTCGATACGAAGGTACCCAGAACACAACTATGGGGTTGAAGAATTAATGACTTTTCGATGTTATGGTTCATCCCAAAAATAGTATACTAAAATTTGGTACGTTGAGAAAATAAGGTCACACTCCGAGAATTCTCAATGTGTCACCTTTCTCTTGTGTGTCGAGTCTCTTGGTGTGGGGTCCATACGACGGTTCAATTGATCCACCGGGAACTCTTCGGCGACTTGGAGGGGTCGGGGGTCAAAAGATTAAACAATTTATCTATCAGTTAGGACTTATAAGTAACCTTCCTGACTACGACTTTGACTTTGAGGTTATGAAACCGGTGGACTACACTTCTCGACTGAGTAACCTTTTCTGGGACTACGACCCTTTCAAACTTCCGTCCTCCTCTTCCCCCGTCGTCTCCTATTCAACCAATCTATCGTAGTGACCGAGTTACCTGTACTTAAACTCGTTTGATCTCGAGTCTACCATTTGGTAGCCGAACGTTAAGTCCTATGGACCCAAGGTAGGGACCCAACTCTTCTAGGGGGTCTCTTCCCTTACCGTTGGGTGAGGTCATAGGAACGGACCTCTTAAGGTACCTGTCTCCTTGGAACACCCGATATCAGGTATCCCAGTGTTTCTTAACCTGTGTTGACTCACTGACTTGTCTATCTATATTAGTATAATTGGAAGGCCAACAACCTGAATTAAGGAGGTCTCTTTGTTCGTTATCTTACACATTTGCATGTGTGTGTGTGTGTCTGTTTGTCTTTCTTTGTCTGACTCACTGTCTCTTTGTCCCCGTCTCTCTCTCTCTCTCTTTCTATCTCCGTCTGTTTCTCTGTCTCTCTCCGACTTTCTAAATAACGTTTTTAACTAAGTATACCAACACCTCGTCCCTTTAAAACTACGACACCATACTTAGACTTCCGTAAGGTCTCCACGTTACGGAAGAAGGAGTCCCCTGGAGTAAGAGAAGATAATTCCGAAAGGGGACTAACCTACCTATGAAACCGGTGGACTACGCTTCTTGACTGAGTAACCTATTTTGGGACTACGACCCTTTCTAACTTCCGTTCTCTCCTTCCCCTGCTGTCTCCTGCTCTACCAACCTACCGTAGTTACTTAGCTACCTGTGCTCAAACTCGTTCAAGGTCCTCGACCACTACCTGTCCCTTGGGACCGTACGACGTCAGGTACCCCAACGTTTCTCAGTCTGTACTGACTGACTGACTTGACTAACCTACTCCAGGGAGGTGTGACGCCTCCCCTCGGACGAAATGAGTCTCGGGTGGCTAAATTTAGAATAGTACCGAAATTCATAGAAATGTTCGTTATAGATCTGACCACAAACTGGGCTTTACCCTATGGTACCTGATCGTAGTGTTAAGACATTGGAAGTTCCATGAAAATGAAGATGTCAAGTCTCCACGGTACTTAGACTCATTCGCGAAGAACACCCAATGTATGTAAGTAACGGAGTCTAAGAAATGAGGTAAACCTGAGGGACAGGGCCTTGGAAGAGTGACATCAAGGAAGAAATCGGATGTGACCCACCTACTGGACCAGAATGGGATGTTTACACTATAGGGTGTAATTCAGCTCAAGATCCAGAGAGAGAGAGTAGTCGTAACACAGAAGTTTCTACAGATCGGAAGCACACACGTCCTGACCTCAACGAAACGGTCTTCTGTGGAGAAAGAATTGTAAGAGTCTCTTTTATCTATAATCCTTGTCGGAGAAAGACTCGTATTTAAACCACAGATTTAAACCTGAACAGTTCCCCGTAAAGGGAACGTCCTATAGTGTGACAGAAGGACTGTCAAGCCTTACGAACTCTCACCTTGTTCTTCTCCGTTTGACGGTAGAACGGAACCATATCGTACTGAAAAGGTCTCACTTGAATCAGGACGTAAACTTCTACAGAGAGGGACTCTGTAGGGTATTGGCGATTATAGATTGGGAAAGGGTAATTTAGTTAACTTAACTGAAAATACTTCAGGACAATAGGTGTCGAAGGATATAGGTTAAATCCTGTCTGTATCGTCATCACACCCTCTGGGCCGTTGAGTCTATCATTTCTTTGACTCACGTTACATCCTCTGTCTCTCTGTGTTCAAACTCGGGAACCAGCTCTTCTAGGGGACCTCTTCCCGTACCGTCGGGTGAGACCATAAGAACGGACCTCTTAGGGTACTTGTCTCCTCGGACCTCCCAGCGTTCCACAGTCTGTACTGACTTCGCTGTATCGTACGTACGTATCGGTTAATTGTTGTAACACTACCAAAGTCCGTTTCTCGCTTCCCTGAGTCGGTCTGTACATGCACATAGATAAGAGGAGTAGGTGAAACGTGTTTTCGAAATATGAAGTAGGTGAAACGTGATTTCAGTACAACAGACACTGTATTGGATGACTGAGACGAAAGTTACAGACCGATTTGTTTTAATCTCATTGTGTATGAAGTCTTAGAGTCACCTTTGTTTGTACTACATAACCAGTGTAACGAAAAGCTACAAATGAGAGTTTGTAATGGTCCAGATTAGTACTCTGTAAGTGTGATTGGGAACAAAATTGCACACTGAAAATTTCTTCCAGTAAAATAGAAAAAAGGAACTCGAGACCTAGAGTCTTCTGAAATCAGTTTGAGTGTTTTTAAGACTGGACTAGTGTCTCTTTACTAGTCCGAGGTCCTCTCCCCTGAACTCTCCCTGGGTTCCTCGACGTACTTTCCATTCACGGAGAGACACAACCAAGACTAACATGACGGCGACAAGTTACAAGGTCTTCCCTTTAAGAAGAACTAATTTCCCCTTTTTTTATGTCAAAAAAAATTTTTGGTCTCGAACAAGTTGTATCAAATAAAACTGTTCCTGTATAAACTCATTAAGACCCAATACCTCACTTTCACTGTTCAAAATAAATAATCGGAGTTAACCGTCCTTCTATGTGGTGTCACTTATGCCGAGACATAAGTGAGTCCCGTCGGTTCCCTCTCTGATGTGGAAGATTCGTATAAGAGTCCCGAAAGTAACATGGCACTTTGGTGTCTGTACTGTCTACNAACATGGTACTTTGGTGTCTGTACTGTCTACATCTTTATTCCTTTCTTTGTCTATATATATATATATATATATATATATATATATATATATGTATATGTGTGTATGTATATATACACACACACACACACACACACACACTCAGAGGGTTGAGTCGACCCATTATTTATTTAAACTAAATAAACGTACTAAGTTCAATTATAAAGTTTGGACAAAGACGGTCTCACTGAACCTTGATCGCACTGAAAAGAAAACGTCCTTCTTAAATAAAATTCTCCACTCTTCTTTTTCTCTTTACCCTTGTTGTCATTCTTTTCTCTCCGTCCTCCACCAGAAGTCCCGAGTCTCTGAGATCGGGACAGGAATCCCTCTTGTCAAGAGACTAGACAACAGGGGTAATGTACAGGGAAAGTGGGGTGAAGGGGTGTAGAAAGAAAGATCGAAATAAGTAAGGAGAGAAATATTTTTCCTTGTGGAAAAACGGATTAAGAACTCTACGGACATCTTGTAGATCCCAATGTCACAAAAGGTAAGACGTTGTCGGAGGGGAGGAGACTACTGTTATCGACTGGGGATGTGAAAGGTTATTAAGTGTCAAACAAAAGATACCCTGTCGTTTATAAAACTATAGGTAAGGTATATCTTTCCTTTCAACTCCAACCGCCCCCAACTACATACGGGGCCCAGACCAACAGACTTCGAATTACTTCCAACTACTTCTCACCGACTCAAGTTTGGGCCCAGGAGAGGTCTGCAGTGAAGACCCCGAAACACATGACGGTGGACCAAGAAAGAGTCACAAGAACGGCCACTGAAACGAACATATTTGACTCTTCTAACTTTATCTCAGGTCAACACTTTACTACGTCCGCGTCATGTTTCTTCCGGACTACGGGTCCTGTCTGGGGTCTTCTCGACACAGTCTACTCTTCTGGTCCGGGAGATCATGGACTCTCGGGAGTCTTTCACTCGACAGACGAGTCTTTTGCAAGGGTAGCTTTTTATTTGCATCCTTCTCTCACTATCCGAGTTTTGTGTATTCCCTCCCCTTAAACGGGTAGGTCGGATTTTAGATTTTTATTTTTAGACACACGGTTCAAAAGTACAATTCTCTTATGTAGTGTACTTTAGAAACCCACATAGAACCGAATAAGGATAGTGACTCTAGACGAAAACTGAGTGAGAGCAACGGACTTTAATAGAAAACAGACGAGACAGTCTCACTTAACGAAGATTCCTTTTAGGTCTCTTTCGAATGTCTCTTAGAGACTCAATACCCTTCCTCTAAGTCACACCAGGGTTCGGTCGTCGTAGTCATAGGGAACCCTTGAACACTCATTCCGTCTAGGGGTCCGGGGTAGGTCCGGAGAACTTGGTCTTTACGAACCCTCATCCGTGTCTGAAGACAAAACTTTTGGGGTGACTCCCTAAATGTACTGGGAGTCCCCATGGGACCGATTTCCTACCCAAAAGTCCAGTCCAGACGGGACACCGAATTCCTACCCAAAAGTCCAGTCCAGACGGGACCCGTTGTTAGGACTCCTACTTACCCTGAAAGGGTAGGATCTGAGGAGGGAAGAGTCCGTTGTGACAAGACGGTTCATTGAGTCGGGGTTGGGGAGAGTTAGTACGAGGGAAGGGTCCACAGCAAACTCTCACCCAAAAAAAAAGGGGGATCCTCAAGGACATAAGTTTTTATTCTTTTCCTTAGTTTTACATAACTCGTAGGTACTTACACTGTCCGTGAACGCGAACCGTGGAAACTACTCAATAAATACACTAGAAGTGTTTTCGGGTTTCCCATCTTTTTGTGCAGGGTATAAAGTATGTCTCCCTATAAACTTCCAACAATCTCCTTGGGAATTACTGGATTTTGTAAAGTACTGGACCTTCCTAAAGATAACCACCTTAGAGTACGTGAAATACCCCCACCTTCTCTATAAAAACAGTTCCTCCTTCCGGTCGGATCGTGTACATGACTTTCCTACCATGAAAGATTACATTGACACCAACAGAACAGCACGGGAAATGGTCCCACGTGTGTCTGGGGGTCTCTTCCCGAAGGAGACAGGGCTGAGAACGATATAGAAGACCAGAGTCATAGGGAAAACGTGTACTAAAGTCTAATTTTCTTTTCTTTTAAGGTGGTTTTGTGCCGACTCCCGATTCGTACGTACAGAGGGAAGTCGGAAACAAAACGTCAAAATCATCGGGAACAAAAAAGTAAATTCTCATTACGACGGAGTTACTCTATCATGAACCAGTATTTTTTCTTGTTGTAAAACGGTAAACGTCGTTGGAGCTACCTGAACCTCCTGTGCTCCGATTCACTTTACAGTCCGTCTCTTTCTGTTTATGACATACTAGAGTAAATGTACACCTTAGATCTTGTACGTCGATCGATCACTTACTTTGTGATCTGTATCTCCTGTTTGAATTACTAGTGTCACCCCTCTCCCTTCACCCCGTTGTATCTCCGTCCCTTCCTTCTCCACGTTTACGAGTCCATATTATACTCGATATTCCCATGTCACATGTCGCGTCCTTGTTGATATTTGCCTCGTGTTGGAAATTTTCAACACTTAGTGTTGCAACATATGGACATTGAATGTATTCTAACATGTCGTTGTTATGAAGTTAAATTTTTTTCCTCATTTCGACAGACGATCCACACACGACCTACCTTGTCGACTCTTCCTCCTTGGGTCCGACGGTTAGACCCAAGAGAGGAAGGAAATTTTCAGAGGGATTTAGGTAAACACAGATATGACCCCTCGAACTCCGACAGCCATCTCGTCCGTCTTACCGGACGTCCGATCCCAGAACCCGAGACCAGTCTAGGACTACTTAGTTACCAGTTCCGACACTGGAGGTTCCTGGGTGAATTGGTAGATGGAGGTCGAAGAATGGGACCTCTTACATCATAACCACGAAGGGAGCACCGCGGTAACAGTCCTAATTTACTCTGTTATATATGTTTTATGACTTCGTGTTATATACTTGTTATGACTAACCGTCTTTCGTGATTTTTAGTATTAGTAGTGATAATGATAAGTTCCTATTTTACTTATTTATACACCTAAATATACAAGTCACTCCTATTTAGGGTTTTTGCACGCACACGCACAACCTTTCGTGTTGTCGTACAAGTACAAGTACAAGCCCATTACATATACCGTAGAAGGTCTATCACCAATGGAGACCACCACTGGTACCACCACACATCCCCACACACACGCGCACACACACACATGTACGTGCATCCGTCTTGTCTCCACCAGACGTACGAACCTTACAAAGTATTAATTTTTGAAACGTCCTACGTAATTTTTTTTGAAGGTAGACTATTACTCTTCCGACAGAACGAGTAAACATAAGAGGAACCGGTAAGTTTGAAAGGAAAACTATACGTTCTCTTCGACGTCACACTATGGGTAGACTATACATTTAATAATTACTCCGAAAACCAGGACCCTAGGAAGGTCTCTGGTCCTAAGACACCGACCTTACACCCCCGTCCTACCCTCCTTACGGTCCTCTGACCAAAATACTTAAATGTTGTATGGCGGAAGGTACTAGACCCCTTTCTTTCTAAATGTCGCTTTGTGGTGTCTGGCGAACGAATTAGAGAGAGTCTTGTAAGGGAAGTGGTATTTTATCTTTATTATTTAGCATAAAATGCTCGAACGACACTCTTCATTTATTTGTGTCTTGTACCGTGAACCATTCGTATAGTTTATGAGTCGTAAGACTGTAAGTTAAATAAAAATTTCGAAGGTACACTGTCTGAAACCTCTGCCCTTTTTTATAGGTAGAAAACGGTCCGACTTTCTACAAAAGACGTCCCCAGTCTTGTTGGTCGTCTTAGAGGGGAGGTGGTGGTGGGTGGGGTTTAGTTGCCCACGTAAACTCTGTGGTATTTTCTTTGTAGGTTCATTCTAGAATGACCCACAAATACTTTGGGACGGACAGAAGGGGATGGAACACTACACACTCGCGAAGTTCATAGGTCACTTCCCCCCACCTTGCCTTCGCCCTCCCTTCTGTTTGGGTTCCGTCGCCGGTGTCCACCGAAACCCTTTCCCACTTTCCGTCTCGTTTCGGTTCTCTTCCTCCCAAAGCTCCCTCTCTCCCAACGTCCACTGCCTCCTTCCTCGACGTCTTCCTGCTTCCGAGTTCGTTTTGTCCACTTCCGACTCACGACGGTGGGTTCCAGTCCCTACGATACAGACTTGGTGTCTCATCCCTCTCCTCTTACACTGGAGGTCACGTCAGCCTAGATCCTCACGAGACTCGGAAAATTTGGTCGAACACTGAAGTTCGACATGTCGTGTTTCGACAGGAAGGACATGCTTAGACATCAGTTAGATAGGTGGTTCCTTGATTCCATCGTTCTTGTCGTCTATCGGTATTTACTCAGAAGTCATTCCCCTACTACACAAGATGTGTCCACCCTTTTAGTTTAGAGTAGTACAACGGTCAAGACGATTACTAAGTTTAGAGGTAAAACACTGAGAACAGGAGGTACCTACACTTACAAATGTTTTTAGTGGTTCGATACACCACGGTAAAACTGAGTCTGCAGTGGTAAAGTTTTTCGTAAAAACAGTGACTACGGAAATCGGTGTAACCTACTGTTTCCCTTTTACACACCTGAGGTAATCCTCCGTTGAGTCAGACCACTCTTCTCACCTAAACTCCAGCCTGTATGAGACCGAACGAAGGGTCCACCGTGTCACCATTTCTTAGACGCAGGGTTACGTCCTCTACGACCAAGCTAGGGAATCAGCCCTTCTAGGGGAGGTCGCAAGAACGGACCTCATAAGGTCTCCTCGAACTACCCGATGATACCAGGTCCCCCAGCGTTTCTTAACTCGCGTTAACTCATACGAACGTGTGTTCGTATGGGTCTGAGTAGGTAAGAAAGTAAGTTGCTTATAAACACCTTGTACAGGATACGTAACCCGAACATCATAAATGAAAGATCATCTCCCACTATTGGCGTCTTCCGTTACCGTGGGGTGAGGTGATCAGAACGGACCTTCTAGGGTACCTACCTCCTCGGACCATCCGACGTCAGGTACGCCAGTGCTTCTCAGTCTGTGTTGACTCGTTGAAGTGAAAGAGAAAAGTGAAAGTACGTAACCTCTTCCTTTACCGTCGGGTGAGGTCACAAGAATGGACCTCTTCGGGTCCCTGCCACCTCGGACCACCCGACGGCAGATACGCCAACGTCTCAGTCTGTGCTGACTTCGCTGAATCGTCATCGTCGTTGTCTCCCACTATTTTTACGGTCATTCTTTACTTTCTACTACTAAATTCCACACCATCTCTTTCACTTCCTTCATTTCCCTCCACTGATGTAGTTTCACAGGTCCTTCTCATCCCCGAAATATTACCCCACTTGTATCCAACGTCGGAGTTATGTTTCGTCGGTTGGGTCACAATCAGCTCGTCAACACAGGTTGAGAAACACTGAGGCACCTGACATCGGGTGGCCCGAGGAAACAGGTACCTTAAGAGGTCCGTTCTTACGACCTCACCCAACGTAAGGGAAGAGTTCCCGTAGAAGGGTTGGGTTCCCAACTTGGACCCAGAGGACGTAACGTCCGTCTAATAAATGGTGACTCGGTGGTCCCTTCGACCCCTACCCGTAAAGTACGTCTAATACATTACTCGAGTGAGACATAACGAGATATCCTTCAGTAAGTTAAAATCACACGGTAAGTATAAAGATTTGTAGAATGGGTTAAAAGTATTTTAAATATACCAAACTTCACCTCAGATAACTCAAAAGATCCACCTACTTATATATTAACTTTCATAATTAATGAACAGAGAGGAGGGGGAAAATTTTTAACTAATCGAACTTTGGGGTCTTGTCAAGACGTATCATCATCACTGTCGACCGTAGAAAAGAAACAAGGACGAAGTCACCTTAACGAATACTACAAAGGTGTAAATCACACCACGGACAACTTTACCAGATCATTTTCATTAACTCCAAAAAACGTAACAACTTTAAACGGTAAACCATAACCTTGTGTAAGAACTTATTTCCACCAATACAATCTGTAGTAAAATTACGAGTAAATAACGAAATAAATAAATAATAAAAACGATTACTGTAATGATCGATATATAAAACATATATAAAATCTGATACCTTTACTACAATCTGTTTTACGTTTAAGTTCTCTAAAAGAATAAACTCATGTTTTAACGAACACTTCGTCGTCTCTGTCGAGCGTTGTAGGTGTTGTGTAAACGGGGTCTTTGACGATTACTTACATGTCACGTCACCACCAAGTTCCTCAAAACGTCTCCTCCGTCCTCGCAACTTCTACTCCTCGTGTCACCGGTCGGTAGCCTTCAACTATTACTGGTTTACTCTAGGTAGTAACTTCGACTAGGAGAATGTTGATTTGTTCTTCAACGGGTCCTCGAGTTGTAGGTGGTAAGATACCAACAACCCGTAAACTTCGTTTAGTCTGTCCATTTTTTCGAGTTATTCACCCACGGAGTACTCGACTGGTTTTTAACATTTTTTTTTTTTAGTAGTAAAACTTCACAGTAGAGTGTGGGATACGTTGTCATTGTTTGGTAAAGAGTTAACCTAACACTGCACGTTACTTTTCGCTTAAAATATTCTGTCGGTCTATACTGATCGAATGACCAACCTAACTCCTCTTCAAGGTTTCGTAAAGGGTTTCAGTTTGAACGTGGGTTTTTTTCAGTACCAGTGGTAACCCACCAGACGTCGACCAGACTAAGTGATGTCGAGAGACTTAGGACCGTTTTGGTAATGTAGATTCTTCATATGAATCGTTTAGTTACTCTACGTGGGTTTTAACGTTGAGGACATCGGTCATAACCAGTTGTCTTTCCCGGGTTAAGAACAGGAACTGCTACGGACTGTCGTATAACGTGTCGGTTGGAAGTTTTCAACTTACTTAATCCGATGTTTCAAAACGGAGTAGGCGGTATAAGTGGGCTGGAGAGTGTTTGACTGGTGGTGAAGAAACTCGTAGAACTGTTGAAAAACGTCGTTTTTACGAAAGGGTTTGTCCTCCTCCGTCTTTTACAAAAGGTTGTCAAACAGTTTAGGGATTTGTGCCCAAAGATACGATGTCTTTATTTGTTTGAATAAAGAGTAACCGTTTTTACACACTAACAATACAAAGGATAAAACTAATTACTTTTACACAAACTCGGATCCATATTACTATATTCAAAGTACCATTCGACGTTAATACAAGTATGGTTGGATTTATTTATAGAAAGAGTAATACCAAACACTTCTTAAGTAAAAAAAAGGATTATAAAAGGACCGTAGACACCGTAAACAATGTCCTAAAAAGAAGAAATTTGACATTTATATCATTAGATGTACTTACGAAAAATTATAACTTATTAAGAATGAAAAGAACCCATTGAGAGTCAATACCAGTAAAACAGAATTATACATAAGTCATTCGAATACATTTTAAAGAAGGTAGGTATAAGTATTCACTCTAACCGGATACCAAAACGGGTAGGAAACGTTGGTAAAATACCAAATACGTAACTCTTAACATGAACAGAACGGTTTACTTTACCCATCTGTACTGAGTCTTTATTACATAAATTTTACTCCTAATAGACTAGAATTTTCAAGTCACCTTATGAGGACTTAGATGAGGGAAAGGTCCCTTATTTAGAAGGCGATGTCATTGTAAAAGAAGACATTAGTAACTAGATAATCCTAAAAGATCAAAAGGACGGTTCAAACTACCAAGTATAAAAAAAAAATGAAGTATAACATAGTTAGTAGCTATATTTAAACATACATCATAAAAGAATACAAATACAAAAGATATAAACAATTAATGTTAAAAAAGAGTACCCACACATAAAGAGGAGAATAAGAGAAAGAGATAGAAAAACTTAGTATGATCGGTTTCTAAGTAGATAGAATAATCAAAAGTTTTAAATCTCAAAATTAATAGAATTGATATAACGTAAAAACAAAACAAATCGTGAACATAATCAGTTCTAAGAAGTCTCTTTTATATATTTTGTATTTGTCTCTCTATATTTGTCTAGATAATGTCTTTAACCGAATCTACTACCTCCGATTCTTCATGGTACTTAGACGATAGACGTTTGAGCTCTTCGTCCTGTGGACGGACACATTAAGTCAAACTCAGATTTCTGGACTTTTGACCCTTGTGGTTCCTACCTCCCGTCCTATTTCACCTCCAGGGTCGAGTTGTCTCTCGTTTACACGAGAAGGAGTCAGAAAGACAAGAAAGATAAGTCCGGAAGTTTCCTAACCTACTACGGGTGGGTACGACCCACTCGGGTGGAGAGGACCTTTGAGGGAGTGTCTGTGTGGATCTTTGTTACAGAATGGTCGAAAGACCCGGGAAATGGAGTCAGTCCAACTGTGTATTTTAATCGGTAATGTCGTAGAATGAAGAAAGACGGAAATAGAAATAATAAAAGACGGAGATGAGAAGTAACAACATGAAAATAAAATGGAGGATCATAACTACTTCTTTAGTATAAAGGTCTGGTTCGACGTTTTGGATGATTCTCTGTTCAGTTATTTGACTCCCTAGACTTACAAGATGATCTATTTAAAGTACTGGTTAAAGTCTGTAGAATCTAACGTAGACAAATCCTTTCTTTTGCCATTAAACTACAATCGACATATATTTTAAGATTTTAGATAGAAGGTAGTTGTGAACCTACTATAAGTAGATGACAGTCAAACGTAAACCTACAGACAGGTAGACTTATACCTGGTCGAAACGACTGAACGAACATTACTCATCTTCAACTACAGTGGGTTGACGAAAAACGTAATAACTTTCACTATGTCGGAGGTAGACTGGAGACAACCCTACGAACGAGAACCTTGGGACGGTGGTATGACACTCCTTCGGTCCTGTGTACTACTCCGGTATATGAGTCATCAGGTCGGTTACCACGGTTAGGTTCCAGGGTCGGTGGTCGTTCGTCATCGGTTGTCCTCTCATTCCTTCGGAAACTCTACGGGGGTCACGTCGGTGACAGACTGCGTTGATATACTCCCTTGGGATACACTTTTGGTAAATCAATTCGGGTCAACTAGGGGTCTTTAGAACTCGACCCGGAGGTTCGAGACGGTAACTGTTCGACACACTGAAACCCGTCTAATATATTGAATGGATAATATTCCACGATTATTATAGATGTGGTTCCCCGACATAATAATCGGTTTTATTATGGAGAGGTTCCATCATAACAATCCGAGAAAAAGTAGGTACTCTTGTACATGGTCCTTTCCAGTTAATTAAATGTGTTTCAATCAGTTCGTATATGGTTTTCCGTCTTACACTTAAACTTGAATTCAGACTGAGGTTCGGACTAGGAGAAATGGTAATAAGTTAAAGTGAGATTTTTCCCTAGTGGTATCGTTGAGTAATTGGATGGAGCAGAGTGTGTTCCTGGATTCCTTTAACACGGTAGGAAAACGCACAACTCCAAATAAAATCTAGTTTGAACCGTCGTCCGTTTCAACGTCACGGTAAATTTCGTTTTCTCTCTCTTTTTTTTAGCATGGTATCCAAAACTTATGGACTCGGGTGCCCGTCCCACTCGTCTGTAGAGTGACACGGTCACACTCGCTCTTGTCGTTCAAGAAAGATCGGAGTGAAAGAGTATCACGACAAACCCTTTTTACTAAAGAATGGTTTTATCGTACGGTACCTACTTAGAACAAGTTTACGGTCTCAGTGAGAACCTTGGTCTCACATCAACATAACGCACATAAACATCTCCAAAGGTCGAGTACCTTTACTCCTCTCGCTTCGACTCATTGTCTCACCCCACCCCCTCCCACTCGTCTCTGAGGTACGTCTTCATTTAAACGTACACTTAAAGTAGGTAGTCGGACCCAAGTCTACTGTAGAGTTACATATACTATTTGTGGTTGTCGTCTTCGGTATAAAATAGATTCGCACATGGGACCTTCGTTATAATACTTGGTTTTCTATTACAGTCACAAGATGGAAACAGTGTACCTCCTTACCCCTTTAAAATAAAATCTTTTCCTTCCGAATAAAGAGAAGAAATGACACTAAACCACGACTGTTTGATTGACCAAATGGAGGAGTAGCCACAGTAGGAACGGTAGTAGTCAATTGAACAACTCGTGTAGGATTTCCTTTAGTCAGGACTTATAAGTAACCTTCCTGACTACGACTTCGACTTTGAGGTTATGAAACCGGTGGACTACACTTCTTGACTGAGTGACCTTTTCTGGGACTACGACCCTTTCTAACTTCCGTCCTCCTCTTTCCCTAATGTCTTCTACTCTACCAACCTACCGTAGTGGTTGAGTTACCTGTACTTAAGCTCGTTCGAGACCCTCAACTACTACCTGTTCCTTCGGACCGTACGACGTCAGGTACCCCAGCGTTTCTCAGCCTGTGCTCATCTCACTGACTTGACTTGACTTGAATTATACGTTATTACAATGACACAATATATGAATGATACTTGGTCCATCTTAAGAATTATCAAAAGAACATAAGAGAGGAAATTTTGAGTTTTGTTTCATACGACATTTATGAAAACTTACACACAAGATACTTTCTACTGTAACTTCGAGTCTCTCCGGGTAATCGACGGTCCCGTCCTTTAGACCTTACACGTTCCTCTTTCTTAAGTTTAGGTCTCGGGCACAAGAGTTCAAGAGTCAATAAATACTTACAATAATTATAATCATACTCACGGACGAGTCAGTGAAGTCAGCATAGTCCGAGAAACGTTGGAGTACTTGACATCGGACGGTTCAAGGAGAGAGGTGCCCTAAGAGGTCCGTTCTTATGACTTCACCCAACGGTACGGAAGGAGGTCCCCTAGACGGGGTGGGTCCCTAACTTGGGTAACAGAGGACACAGAGGACGTAACGTCCGTATAAGAAATGGGTGATTCGGTAGACTCTTCAGGGTAATTATAATCGTATTAGTAATAATTAATATTAACAATAAATAACTATATACACGGTCCGATCTACGTTTCGGAACTGGTTAGGTCTTCTTACTTCTTCTCACTTTTCCTCTCCAAAAAGGAGTTACACACTCAGTCACAATGTATTAAGGAACGGAGAAAGGAATGACGAGGAATTACTTAGGAAACCCCAGGAAGGAACAATGTTGCAAACTTGAGTATCCAAGTGTCTTTCGGTCTTGATACGGAAAAGATGATCGAGGAATTAAATTGTCTACTCTAGACTTGTAGCTATATAGTACTCTTGACACGAGAGACAGGGGACCCTCGTCCTCACTTTAATAAGTTTTAGTAAGAGTATATGGTCCAAGACACGGGGACTGAGTGACGTTGTGACCGGTTTCACAGATCACAATGCTCCGGTACGAAAAGAGTACGTACACTCCTTGACCGACTGGGTACTGTAGAGTCTAAGAAGTATCGGTAACAGACCCACCTTACAGACACCACACCGATAAAGTAAGATTATAATCCTCTATTTCGTGAGTGATTCGATACCAAAAAGGTGACCAGTACATACCTACACTCTCCACCTGACACTTCTTTCGACTCGTGGTTTCTTAACTACGAAAACTTGACACCACGACCTCTTCTGAGAACTCTCAGGGAACCTGACGTTCCTCTAGGTTGGTCAGGTAGGATTTCCTCTGGTCAGGACCCACAAGTAACCTTCCTGACTACGACTCCGACTTCGAGGTTATGAAACCGGTGGACTACGCTTCTCAACTGAGTAACCCTTTCTGGGACTACGACCCTCCCTAACCCCCGTCCTCCTTTTCCCCTACTGTCTCCTACTCTACCGACCAACCGTAGTGACTGAGCTACCTGCACTCAAACTCACTTGAGGTCCTCTACCACTACCTGTCCTTCCGGACCGCACGACGCTAAGTACCCCAGTGTTTCTCAGCCTGTGCTGACCCACTGACTTGACTTGACTTGACTTTCGTGAGTGAAGATGTTTCTAAAGTAACAAGACATTCAGGTTAGTCTAATAGGACAGGACTGGTCACGAAGGGGTTCATACCCGATTCTAGTGGGTGCCTCTCAAGACTAATATTTCTTCTTTCCCTGTCCTTAAGTTACTGTACCTTAATGTAGAAAGAGAAAACCAGAGAGACGGGAGTAGTTCCTCTTTCAGAATGAAACTTCCACTACACAGAATTAGTGAGGAGATCGTGAGTAGAGAGAAAAGATTTTATTTTCGTTTTTCGTTTTTTGAAGGGGCTGTTGTATAGATCGGTTTTACATCATTGTAAGAAATCACTAAAACAACATAAACAAAAACCAATCAAAGGTAAACACAGTTCACTTTAATAAAAGATAAACGTGTCACGATACTTCTGATTTTTAATTCACCTTTTCAACGAAATCTCTTTTTACAATTTGTGTGTCGTCATCCAAGTCAGTGAGTCAGTACAGGTTGAGAAACGTTGGGGTACCGGACATTGTGTAGTCCTAGGAGATAGGAGGTGATAAAGGGTCTCAAACACCTTTAAGTAAAGGTAACTCAACCACTACAATAAATTGGTAGAGTAAGAGTCGACGGAGGAAGAGGAAAACGGAAGTTGGGAAAGGTCGTGACCCCTGAAAGGGTTACTCAGTAGAGAAGTGTAGTCCACCGGTTTCATAACCTCGAAGTTGAAGTCGTAATCAGGAAGGTCACTTATGAGTCCTAACTAAAGGAAATCCTAACTGACCGAACTAAAGAAACGTCAGGTTCCCTGAGAGCCCTCAGAAGAGGTCGTGGTGTTAAGTTTTCGTTGTTAAGAAGTCACAAGTCAAAAGAAATACTAGGTTAAGAGTCAGTCATGCACTGATTACCTTTTTGGTATCGAAACTTATATGTCTGGAAACAACTGGTTTACTACACAAACGAAAAATTATGTGACAGATCCAAACAGTGTCGAAAGGAAGGTTCCTCGTTTCGCAGAAAATTAAAGTACCGACGTCAGTGGTAGACCTCACTAAAACCTCGGGTTCTTTTATTTTAAACAGTGTCGAAGGTTAAAAAGGAGAAGATAAACGGTACCTCCTTACCCCGATCTACGGTACTGGAATCAAAAAATTACAACTCCAAATTCGGTCGAAAAAGTGACAGAGAAAGTGGAAGTAGTTCTCCGAGAAATCAAAGAGAAGTGAAAGACGGTAAATCTCATCATAGTAGACGTATAGACTCCGACAACTATAAAGAGGACCGTTAGAACTAAGGTAGAACACTAAGTAGGTCGGGTCATAAAGAGTACTACATGAGACGTATCTTCAATTTATTCGTCCTACTGTTATATATCGGAACAGTGTGGGAAAAGGACCAAACTTGGTCAGTCAACAAGAGACAAACCAAGATTGACAACAAAGAACTGGACGTATGTGTAAAGAGTCCTCTGTCTATTCCACCAGATCATCGAGGTAGAGAATTTCTTAAAAGACCAAACGACACTAAGTGTGTCAGTTTACGAAATCACATTAGTTACTTCGTCTTTATCTACAAAAAGACCTTAAAGCAACGAATGAGGCACTAGGTTGTCTATGCACCATTAAACTTGAGACCAAGGAGACGGAAAAGGTTTAGGTCGAACGTGTAGACTTTCGAGAGTCAAGTGTATGACGATTTCACATCGAACTTCCTAAAACTCTTATTGGAACGATCGTGTACTTTACTCGTATTGACTTACCATCAAACTTGTAAGAAACCGTAACGGGAAGAAACCGGACACCGGTGACGACTTAAAAAGTTTAAACGACTGTATAACTCTAGTAGTGAAATTATCGTAGTAGAAAATCCTAAAATTTATAGAGTCGACCTTAAAACAGTGAAGGTGATGGAAACAAGTATCACTACGAAGGATTCCGGGTGAACTGAAGTATGAGGTCCTACAGCCCGAGATCCGTTCAGTGGTGTGGAAGTACCAATAGGTCCAGTAATTTTGGAAAAAAACATATTAAGAAGGTACGTAAGAACGGTGAAGAGGAATTAGAGTAGACGAAGGCAATACAGGAATTACAAAGACAGGAAATAGAACGGGTAGGAATGTACTTTACAAGGCAACTATGGAGGTTAAAAGAACTTCTCTAAAGATCAGAAAGGGTAAGATAACAAAAGGAGACAAAGAAACGTAACAAGTAAATTCTTTCGGAAGAATAGAGAGGAACGATAAGAGACATTCAGATTTAAGTCAACCCATATAGAAAGGGAAAGGGGGAAGGGAAAACGAAGAGAATGAAGGCGTCGATAAACATTTCCGAGGAGTCTGTTGGTGAAACGGCAGAACGTAAAAAAAAAGAACCTCTACCAAAACTAGTGACGGAGGACATGTCACAATACTTGGAGACGGGTCTCAAGAAGTCCGTGAGACAGATGGTTTAGATAAACAGTGGATATGGTATATTAGTATTCCCCAAACTAAATCCAATATGGACTTACCGGATCACCAAAAGGGATGAAAGAAGTCAAATTCGGAGTTAAACGTTATTCCTCGAGTACTAAACTCGGTGTCAGTCGAGGTTTAGAACAAAAACGACTGCCATATCTCGAAGAGGTAGAAGCCGCCGTTTTTTGTATTAGTTAGACTAAGACCATAACTGGTAGACCACTACAGGTACACATCTCAGTAGAAGAGTCACCAACCTTTTGGTACAAACGATATACTGGTCGTACAAGAGAACAGTTTTGAAACAATCGAAAACGGGACGAAGTAAAACATGAGGTTCTGGTTTGAATGGCCGATAAGGCCAATGGAGAAGTAAAGGATGAAAACGTAAGGTTAGGGGATACTACTTTTCCTGTAGAAAAAAAAACCACAATCAAGATCTTCAAGAATATCTAGAAGTATCTTGATCAGTCGAAGTTGAAGAAGTGTAGTCGTCAACCCGGTCTGAACCTAATGACACTACAACTTACCAAACGGAACCTTTACTTGTCTCTAGTAAAACAGTAAAAGCTCTGACGTGGGTTCATGACGTAAAGTTTGAGAAAACTACTGACACTTCCGATGAGGTAAAGAAGATTCCCTAAGAACGTGTGTCATCATCTATATTACCGGTAGACTTAATTCAAGTAGATAAGACCAGGTAAAATCAAGTGACTAAGGATTCTACAGTTACAAGTCAGAACGGTAGAGGACGAACTGGTGTAGGTTAAATGGAACTAAGTACCTGGATTGTAAGGTCTAAGGATACGTTATAACAAGAAATGCTGTAGTCTGAAATGAAAGTGGTGGTCTTTTAAGGTGTCGATTCGTAGTAAAGACGAAACCGGGTCAACGAAGTAAGAAAGACCTCGATAACCATTAACAGAAGACCCTGTGAAAGCCTGGACCCTCCGAGTAGAAGGTCACAGTATAGAGAAACGAAAAGGTATGATAAGTACCCCAAGAACACCGTTCTTCTGTCCTCACCCGATGGTACAGGAGGAGGTCACCAGATGCAAAACAATCTTGAGAAGGGAAACTGGACAGACAGATCCACCGGGACGTGTCGTACCGAGTATCACAGTAATCTCAATATGTTCAAGGAAGTGGTACTGTTCGGACACTAGGTCCTTCCCCACAAATAACCAATAAATAACGATATACTGTTTGGTAAGACTTTCAGTCGTCGAGTCTGATCTTGGTAAGGTAAAAATGATACTACACCCACCTGTCACAACCGATATGAGTCAACTCACTAAGGAGACCAGGGTCGACTTTGAGAGTACATAAACGTTAATCAATTTCAGGTACCTAAGAAAGAGTTTTATCACAGAGAACTCCGTATTTTATATACTTCGATGTTTTCTTTGGTTAATAAAAACTTTATGTTCACAGTTTTATGATGTTTTCAAAAATATATCGTCTTATAACTAAGAAATAATTGTGTACTTTACTGTTCTAGGTCACCGTCCAGGTAGTGGATGACATTAAAACTTATCACTACTTACAGTTGTCATAAAACTCTAGAGACGTTTTCGAAATTATACCATATTCATATAGATAATAAAGATAACCAAGGTTTCAGTACTAAGATTGTTATACTGACGATAGACAATGGACATAAGTATTGTCTTTACCATTTATAAAGTCTTCTATCACTTTTTAGTTTTACATGTAAAGAAAATAGGTAAGTTCAAGTAACAAAAGGAGAGGTATTTTCCCCTTTAGGTGAATACCCAATATCGACGTGAGTAGAAGTAAGAAAAAAGGAATTCTTTTCGTTTCCATGCAGTTTTTTAGACTCCTTTATTACTAAAGTAAAACTACTCGTACAAAAAGTTTAAGAGTAACCGAGAATAATGAATTCTAAAAATTACCCAATACACAAGAGAAGATCATAGAACGTATCGGTTCACAAGGAAGACTAAGATTAGACTCCAAGGAACCGTAAGACGATTTCGAGGTTCCTCGATAGAAACTGGGAAGAGAATAAAATTGTCCTGAAACGGAAGTAACTGTGACACAAACACGAGTCAGTGAGTCAACACAGACTGAGAAACGTTACGGTACCTGTCATGTCCGAGGAGATTAGGTACCTTGAGAGATCCGTTCTTATGACCTCACCTAACGGTAAGAGAAGAGGTCCCCTAGAAGAACTGGGTCCCTAGCTTGAACACAGAGGACACAGAGGCGTAACCGTCCACCTAAGAAACGGTAACTCAGTGGACCCTTCGGGAGCAACTGTAATAGGTAAGGATTTATAAAGGTTTTCTAAGAGACTACGGACTCCATTCATGGATGGTGGGACAACCATCAACCATCGGACTCTTACTTTCACCATACACACACACATCCACCCTTACACACTCCTCCTGACTCTAATCCTTCATATATGTCTCTCCCTACTACCTACTCTATTATAAGACCAAGAAGAACCTACTGTTGTCACAAATCCTTTACAACCTCTACGACCCACAATCCCGACGACTTCGTTTGGGTCTTTCGTGGATATAAAGGAGGGTAAGGAGACGAGAAAGACCCATTAAGAGATTCGTAACACCCCCTGTAGTGTTTTCTAGATTCCTTACTTTTCTCGGACTTTATTAACTAGGAAACAAAGTTTCCCAAAATCATCCATAAATAGTACGAAACGATACACCCCAAGTAATACCGCACCTCTGGTAAATACGGTCATGTAGACTGAGGATATAATGACAACTTGACAGACGTTATATGTTCTTATAAAGATACATCTCATCTGGACCCGTTACTTTTGTATTTTTAAAATTTTTCGTTTTCTGGTACGACTAATACATATCGACTACTGGTCATAACCGATTCTTCAAAAATTTTAAAGGAATCATCTCAACGTTCGTCTTGAGAGACGTCTTCTTTCTCACTACGATGTTCATGTTACTACATACCGGTTCGTTCAGTCGGTTCTTGTGACAATAAAACCCCCTTTAACTCTTACGTCTTCAAGGTTACCGAGAGGATCCCTGACGTTTTTTACTTTGATCGTAAAAGAGGGACGTCCTAATTTATTTCCTACTATGGACTGATTAAATCACAGTTTTGATTCCTTAGTAAACATGGGTCATCTAAAAAAAAAAGATGACACAGTAGTTTGTTGGTACTAAGTAAGTTTCGTAACGAACAAAATGAACAAGAAGAAAATCTAACGTATTAATTATTTACAAATTTTTTTTGGGTGTTTGTTATGTTCATTTTTCTCTTTCAACAAAGAGGAGACGGTTAGAGTAAGAAGTACTTTTGTCGGAAATTATTGACTTATATATGTGAATGAAAGATATAAAGATTTACCCGTATGGGTACATGTCCACACATACCTATATGTTCGTTTTACCCTAATAAGAGATGTGTATACAGACTTTGAACGATTAAAGTGGATTTTATTGGAAGACCCTGAAAGGGCCACCAGGTCCCCGATTCTATGTATGAGAGTTACGTCCCTCGTACCCAAGTTTGGGGAGACTCTTGATCTAGGGGGAACGGTGTTAAATTTTTTTTAGGGAGAGTATCGGTTTGTTTATTATTTTTATATAAATTTTTTATTGACACAAGAGAGAGACGTCCATACATAATCTCCCTTTGAAGATAAAAAAAAAAGTTGTTGACGCAAAACACTCTCAGGTAACACACCGACGAGATGGTAAACAGATTATAAGAGGATGACAGACCATAAAACCAACAAAGGGTGAGCTGTCTATAATTAACCTTGAACAATAAGAGATCTCTACGACACCTCCTCATATTCTATATATTCCTCGATGAAGAAGAGAACGCCTCAAACTCTGACTTATACACTCAACCTCTCTAACACATCGGAAGTGTAAAGTCGTTCTCTAACCCATCGGAAGTGTAAGGTCGTCTTCTCTGATTCCTAAGGTTACAATGTTTTAGATTATCGTTTGACTTGTTTTCATCAGAGAGGTCTCTTTCCGTAACATGTTCTCGTAAAATAAACATCTTTTAGATTATATTATTATGTCTTACCAATTTCCCGTTAATAAGTGTCTTATTTCCGAAAAAGAATGTTTTGCAAACTAAACACTTCCAGGGGAGATCATGAATTAAGAACTAAAAACATGACCGTCGATAAACTATGTCAACTTCCCCTCGACGGTTCATTTGTCTTCGACTTGTAATCCCCCAGGTACTTCCAACCCTAAGATCGAGGTAAAGAACTTGACAAATTCACTTCTTTATGTTAAGTTATACAATTTTCCCGAAAAGTTTTGGATCCATCCAGTCCTTTAAAATCAAGGAAAAGTCTAGTAGGGTCCCAGTAGAGGTCTGGGAACCGGAAAAAAAAGAGAGGTCGAAAGTGAACCTCTGGTCAAAGTACATCCAAGAGTATTAACAGTACCGGAGTGTGTTATGAATGATACGTTTTTAATGGACTGTCATCGAACAGAGTTCAGGTACCGAACTCGGAGAACAGATGTTGGATCCCAAAGGGACAACGGTAACTCTGAGTTCTATGGAGTCCTGGACGAACTTTGAGTGTCCCCGTGTGTGGTTTCACGTCCCATTAATTACGGGGTCCCGTGCTTGGAAACTAGACGCCCTTAACTCTCTAAACCACCTATTTAGAAGAAGGGAGAACGAAGTGTGAAGTGGAGGAGAGATATCTGACAGAATTCTACGTTGTCGGGAGTACCGGAGAGTCTTCTTCCCGGGAACTCCACTACGTTAATCAACTAGAATTGTACTTTGTGACCGGTAGAGACCCCACGTCGGGAGTGGGACCCAGAAGGAACTAGATAAAGAACGGGAGTGAAGACGAAAGGACCCTAATATGAGGGACTATCTTCTTAACGTCTTTTCGATAACTGAGTTCGAGACAAAAGACCTCTTACGTACGTTTCTGTTGTTAGAGTTGTCCACTCCATCTCCACCTATGTAACGTGACATACACAAGTAATGGACTAAATATCGATGGGTAATGACTCGTGGATTCATGGGGTTCCAAAAAGTTTCACGAAATATACGGTAACTTATTGGTGGAATACTTCTCCGATAGTGATAATTATCGTCAAAAATAAGGCGACAATAAGTAAGTCCAAACCCCTCATGGAACGAGTTCCTACGTAGTCCAGTTAAAGGTTGAAGAGTTAATAACGTAAACCATCTCCCAACCCCCTCGTTCTACCACGGGAAGAGATGTACCATTAAGTTCGGAACAAACTGGAGTTCAAAGTTTATACTCCAGAGTATATCTACATAGTTCACACATTTTTGTACCAGTCACTTGTTCTTTCTGTCTAAAACCTGAGTCTCAAAATACACACTCCGTTCCGTTGTCTCTACGGTTGAGTCCCTCCGTGGCTAGACGTAGCTCAGTCTTTCCTACCCGAGTCGGTCGTACCCTCCGACAACAAGTGCCGTACTGAGTCGACGCCGAAGTCGAAAGTGTGGAGCCCCTACTCATTCCAACCGTTCTCAAGGGACGACTTTAGTAGGGACTGAAGAGTCTCACCGAGTACCCTTTGTCCTACCGTGTGAGACAGTAGTCCGAGAGACTAAGGACGACAAGGAGGACGGAGTAGCGTGGGAGACGAGGCCCTGGCAGAGGAAGTGGACCCAAGTTAGGTGGGTTCAAAAGACGTCCTCTCAGAGGGGATAGACTGACTGGTCGTCGGAAGATCTGGACTGAAGGTTGGTCTCGGTGGTGTGACAGGTCGTAAGTAAAAGAGTCAGAGTCCCGAGGGAGGAAATCAGGTAAAATGTACCGTCGACAGGATTCGCGAGTGACGAGAAAACGGAAGAGAGTTTACCAACAGGGGACGGTGGAGGTGTGATGGTTCTCTTCCTTCCATTCTCGAGAAATGGTGTAAGGGGGTTCGATGTGAGCAGGTCGGGAAGTGGACAGGAGGGGTGAAACCAGTCGAGTCAGCAGTTAAGAAAGAAACCACGAGGTACGGGACCACCCTAAGTTCTTTTCTGGGGTCTGGAGACACGAAACGAGGGTCCAGACTCCGATCCACACCTCACTGTCGAAAGAGAGGGGAGAAAGGTATACTATGTTTTATATCTTCCTTTTTGTAGTGTCCCGAAAACAACATTAGGAAATTTATACGAATCGGACGAAAGACACGCTGAAGTGAAAGTGAAAAGTGAAAATATGTAACCTCTTCCTTTACCGTTGAGTGAGGTCACAAGAACGAACCTCTTAGGGTCCCTACCCCCTCGGACCACCCGACGGCAGATACCCCAGCGTGTCTCAGTCTGTGCTGACTTCGCTGAATCGTCGTAGTCCTCGTCGTCGTCGTCGTCGAAAGACACGTACATACTCAGAATGAATATCTTCGGTAACAACTCTAAAGGGACCACCAGGTTACCAATTCTGAAGCGGAAGGTTACGTACCTCACACCCAAACTAGAAGTCAACTCCTCCACTCTAGGGGGTACGGAGTACTGGTTTTTTGGTCTTGTACTTGTTGTCTTCGTTATAACATTGTTTAAGTTTTTTCTGAAATTTTTGACCAGGTGTAATTTTTTTTTTCGGGAACAACTGTCTCCAGCGAATACGTATACCTAAGGACACCTTCTCTACCTGTGACTCCAATCCAGTGAAGGTGGAAACAACATGGACCCCTCCATCTCTTAGTCTTCATCCTCTCTATTCGTGGACCAAAATAAAATTAACTGGTATTTTCAACGTATTTTAGAACATTTCCAGTACTAGAGAACTTAGTGTCGTCTCCTGAGAAGGGTTGTATAAGTAAGGACTCGAGTAGTGTGGTCGTCGGGATTACCATCGTGAGTATAACATGAAACTCGACCACCTTTATTTAAATTTAATTCGAACCAGTATTCGTACACAGGTACTGCGACGAGGACCTAATAATTTTATTTTAAGTCCAGTCTCTTTCGTTTTCGGGAAAAGTGTCTCGATTTAATGAAAAAAAAAAAAATTTGGTTCAAGTTAATTTCTTTGTTGAAAGAGAAGAACCGTTCAAAAAAAAAGTATAAAAAGGGTTGGAGAGTCCAGATAAGGGTGGTTATGAAGATTGTATATTAGTTCGTGTTCTTTTATATTTGTCATTTGAAAGTGATTATCGAATTTTTTCTTCGTTAACTAAATTTCTTTAAACGTGACTTGAACCGTTTTTTATTTTATCTCATAAAAAGTCACACGACCTCTCGTGATAAAGTAAGTGCCAGACGTAGTGTAGACTTTGGTCCACACACAACTACCTGTGAACCCAACAAAGATACAGAACCGACAACATTTATCATGACGATACTTGCGACTTCACGTATTTAGAAAAGTTTAATCTCAAAAATAGAAAAGTCCTACATACGGTCCTCACCCTAACGACCTAGTTTACCACGGACATACAAATCAAAAAATTCCTTGGAGGTATGACAAGAGGTGTCATCGATATGGTTAAACGTAAGGGTGGTTGTAGTGTCCTCACAAGGACGTCGGGGAGATTATAATTAATAAACGTCTGAAAAACTACTACCGATAAGACTGGTCACACTCAACTATGAAGTAACATCAAAACTAAACGTAAAGAGATTAGTAATCGTCGCGAGTCGTAGAAAAATACACTGATAACCATTAGACACAGAAACCTCTTTACAGGAAACTCCAGAAGACGCGTAAAAACTAAGCCAAAACAAACGAAACATACTCACCAAACATATAAAACCTATAGCTAGAGAACAGTCAACGGACAAACGTTTTTAAAAGGGGGTAAGACATCCAACGGTAAAACAGAACGAATACCAAAGTAAGGGACACGTTACAGAAAATTCAAACTAATTTAGGGTAAACAAATCAAAACGAAAAGAAAGAAAACGGAACCCTCTGACTAAATTCTTTTATAACGATGTTAAATACAGATTCTTACAAAACGGATACAAGAGAAGATCCTTAAAAAACACCATAGTACAGAATATAAATCCAGAAATTTGGTAAAACCCAAATAAAAACATATACCGTACTCTCTCACAAGATTAAAGTAACTAAATGTACCTCGACAGGTCGAAAGGTTTGTGGGCACAACTTCTCTGACAGAAAAGAGGTAACATATAAGAACTAAAAAAACAACATCTAATTAACTGGTATGTACATACCCAAATAAAGACCCGAGAGACAAGACAAGGTAACTAGATGTACAGACGAAAACACGTTCATGGTACGGGAAAACTGATATCATCGAAACACCATTAACAGACTTTAGACTTTCCCAATACGGAGGTCGAAACAAGAAAGGGGAGTCCTAACGAAACCGTTAAGACTCAGAAAACACTAAAGTAGATTTAAAATCATAATAAACAGGAACAGGACACTTTTTACGATATCCATAAAACTTTCTCTAATGTAATTTAGACATCGAATGAAACACAAGTCAAGTCAAGTCAGTCAAGTCAAGTCAGCGAGTCAGCACAGGCTGAGAAACGCTGGGGCACTTAGCGTGGTGTGGTCCGGAGGGACAGGTAGTGGAAGAGGACCTCAAGTGAGTTTGAGTGCAAGTAGCTCAGTCACTACGGTAGGTCGGCAGAGTAGGAACCAGTAGGGGAAGAGGAGGACGGGGGTTAGGGAGGGTCGTAGTCTCAGAAAAGGTTACTCAGTTGAAAAGAGTACTCCACCGGTTTCATGACCTCAAAGTCGAAATCGTAGTCAGGAAGGTTTCTTTAGGGTCCCAACTAGAGGAAGTCTTACCTGACCAACCTAGAGGTACGTCAGGTTCCCTGAGAGCTCAGAAGAGGTTGTGGTGTCAAGTTTTCGTAGTTAAGAAGTCGAGAGTCGGAAGAAATGTCAGGTTGAGAGTGTAGGTATGTACTGGTGTCCTTTTTGGTATCGGAACGGATCGACCTGGAATCAGCCGTTTCATTACAGAGACGAAAACTTATATGATAGATCCAACCAGTATTGAAAAGAAGGTTCCCCATTCGTAGGAAATTAAAGTACCGACGTTAGTGGTAGACGTCTCTAAAACCTCGAGTTTTTTATTTCAGACTGTGACAAAGGTGACAAAGGGGTAGATAAACGGTACTTCACTACCCTGGTCTACGGTACTAGAAGCAAACGACTTTCAACTCGAAATCACGACCAAAGACGGCATGTAGTTGTACTTAGTCGGTATCCATATATGTACAGAGAAGGGAGGGTTTGGAAGGAGGGTGGAGTGTGGGGTAGGGTGGGGGAGATACAATAGTGTCTCGTGTCCGACTCAAGGGACGTGATATATCGTTGAAGAGTGATCGATAGAGAAATGTGTACCATTACATATGTAAAGTTCGATGAGTTAAACAGGGTGGGAGAGGAAGGAGGTGACACAGGTATTCAGACAAGAGATATAAACTCAGAGATAAGAACGGGACGTTTATTGAAGTAGTCATGGTAAAAAAATCTAAGGTACATGTACGTAATTTTTATAGTATATAATTATGTGTATATACCTTAGAAAACTTTCTATAACTAGTCAGTAAAGTACCTTATCGGAAACTAAACTTAAAAAGGTTACAAAGAGAATCTTAATCAATCCACTACGTAAATAATACCTGACTTACAAACACAGGGGGTTCAAAATACAATTTTAGAATTAGTGGTCACCCCACTATGAAACACACACGAAACGGGACAGTCTCAAAGTACAACTTCTTTGCACCGTAGTTAGCAAGAATAAAGACCACTCCGAATGAGAGTAGTGAACTAACACCACAGATGTCTCAAAAAAAGTAACATCAAGGAGGACAAAAGGGAAGCCATTTTACAACATTCCTTTAAGAAACTCTGATACCTTTATAAGGGCCGGGAGAAGTAAATTGAAATCTCGGGTTCCTTCTCAGAGTGACAGTTGTTAATAACGACGCCACAGAGGGATTCTACTAAAAGATAAAATTAGTACATCTCCATGTAAAAGTTACAAGTCGGTAGCCCTAAACTGAGTCCGTCTTAAATCATTCGTAAAAGATTTACAGACACGACACTCCCTTCCTCCAGTCCCTTGGTCGGGAGGAAGACAAACACCTCGCAAGTCCCGACCAGTCAATTCGAGGTCACCCAACAAACTAGGGGTACTGCCGTCGACGTCTCCCTCCTCCTCTCCCGAGTGAAGGAAACCGAGAAACGACGGGAGACGCGCTGAGGACGACAATGGATGTGGTCTACGGGAGGGGTAAGTGGAAGATTAACAAGGTTGTCGGAGTCGAGGTCCCTTCTGAATCATCCCTCGAAGGAATAAGAGGGAGGTGTTGGAATCGTGAAGAGACCCGACTAAGACAGTGTCGTTTTTCATACGATAGGATGTCGTCGGTCCAAAAAGGAAATGTAGGGGGTAGTGTGACACTCATTTCTTGAGTGTTAAATGGAGATCTAAAAACTCGATAACCCGTTGTAGACTGTTTGTCCTAGAGGGACCCCCTCCTAGATTATCTCTGCCTTACTTTCATTCTATCTAATAAACAGTGTTTTAGGAAGGAATGTGAATCGTAATTTTTTTATTAAACTCCATAGTAAACATATGTCAATTCAAGTAATAAAACTACATCGTAAGATACTTAAAACTGTTTACATATGAGAGTTCACCCTGAAGGGACCACCGAGGTCCCATTTCTTAACGGACGGCTCGGCCTCGGTGTCCTCTACGCCCAAACTAGGGAGTCACCCTTTCTAGGGAGTATCTTTCTTTACCGTTGGGTAAGGTTATAAGAACGGACCCTTTAGGGTACCTGTCTCCAATGTTCTCAGCCTGTGCTGAATCGATGATCTGGTAGTGGTGGTGAGTGCGAGAATCCATTAGTGATGGAGTGGTTCTCTACCTTTAGAGTACAGGAGGGTGTTTCAGGGGAACACAGGAGACACCAGTAGGGGAGGGGGTGAATCGGGGACTGACTAAATAAGAGAGAAGAAAATCCAGACGGAAAAGGTCCTACAGTATTTGTACATTCGTACTTTGTACATCGGAAACCTTAGACTGAGGAAAGTGAATGACTTTTCGAACATTTTAAGTGAGAACAACAACAACGACACTCCTGGCGTCAAGAAAAGTAACAAACCTTCATAGGGGAAAATATCTAAATAGTGTCTAATAAATAAGTGGTCGGTGACCTGTAACTTAACTAAAGTCAAACCCCCGAATACTCATTCGACGGTATTTATAAGTACTTGATCGAAAACACACCTGAGTACAGAAGTAAACAGAACCCTTGTACGGGTCCCCATCTTAGCGGCCCAGTATACTATTCACATACCACTTGTTTGGAGAAGGATCTCGCAGACATAGAAAAACGTAAGACTGGTCGTTACGCACTCGCAAGGAGGAACAGGAGGAGTCTTGTGAGTCATTGACGTCCGACTCCGAAAGTTGACTCCGAAAGTAGGGTAATGAACTCTGCTCACTCCCACTCGTAGAAAAGTACACGAATAAACAGTAAACATATGGAAAAGATGACTTCACAGATGAGTTTAGAAACACGTAAAGAATAACCAAAAAAATAAAGGGATAATAACTGAAAACTCTCAAGTAATGTATATAAGATCTATATTATAGAAACAGTCTATATACTGAATATTTATAAAGGAGGTTCGGACACCAAAGAAAAAAGTAATAGAATTGTCTCAGAAAACTTTTCGTCTTGAAGTTGGAAAACTATTTCAGGTTGAATAGAAAAAAAAAATTACCAAGTACGATTGTAAACAAACAAGACGAACTAACCATCATCCAAATTGAAGAAACAGGTCTAATAAAAGAAGACTATCTTAAAGACCTTTTTTCATGTTCAGAACTAAAGATTTCGGTATCCGTCCTGTCCAGTGAATCGGAAACTCATTGAACCAAAAGAATAGACAATTTACCTTTGTTGTCCCGACAGAAAGAACCTTTGTGAACACAGCGGAGGTCCTATTTACGATCTTCTGTGAATGGACTTCACTTTTCCTTTTCTCGACTAACCCGAAACTCTCAAAATACGATCGTCGTTGTCCAACTTCTCCGTTCTTCCTTCACTCCCAAATGTCCCCTTCTTTACTACATAGGAATAGGTATCCTTCTGTTCCTCTTCGTCATTCGGGTCTCCGAAGGGGGAACTGAACCGATCTGAGATCCCGTCTTTTTCCCTTCAGATCCTTCGTCGAAAATTTTTTAATTTTTACTAATTATAAGTCACTAAAATTCTCCTTCTGGTTTTTCATCTTCCAATTTTTTTCCCCCCAACAAATTTTTACAAAAACAAAAATAATAAAAACTAACCTCATATTAACGAATGGTACAACACAATAAAAGACGGTATATTGTTACACTTAGTCGATATGCACATATATATAAGAAAGGGAGAACTCGGAGAGAGGGTGGGGTCGGGTAGGGTGGGGAGATCCAGTAGTGTCTCGTGGATTGACTCGAGGGACGCGATATGCCGTCGAAGGATGGTCGATAGATGAAATGTGCACTTATCACGTATAAGTAGTCACGATGAGAGAGTCAAGTAGGGTGAGAGAGGAGAGGGGTGACACAGATGTGCAGAGAAGACATGTAGACACAGAGATAAGGACGGGACGTTTATCCAAGTAGTTATGGTAAAAAGATCTAAGATATATGTCCGTAGTTATATGTTATAAACAAAAAGAGAAAGACTGAATGAGGTAAGACATACTGTTCTGTCTACAAAAATAAGAAACTACTACAGTAATGGTGTAGGATACCTTTCCATGAAAAGACACCTTTATAACAGACCGGAATCAAAGGAGACGACGACGACGATTCAGCGAAGTCAGCACAGGTTGAGACAAGTTGGGGTATCTGTCTTCGGGTGGTCCGAGGGGGCAGGGACCCTAAGAGGTCCGTTCTTGTGACCTCACCCAACGGTAAAGGAAGAGGCTACGTACTTTCACTTTTCCCTTTCACTTCAGAGAGTCAGCACAGGCTGAGAATCGCTGGGGTACCTGACGTCGGATGGTCCGAGGAGGTAGGTACCCTAAAAGGTCCGTTCTCATGACCTCACCCCACGGTAGCGGAAGAGACATCAAGGGAGATCTTCCAATTATTTTCTCATTTTGTTCTGCTAGGGTCTATGACCTAGACTCCTAAGAACTTATTCTTTGAAACGTGTGGAGAGAGAGACCCACGAGTGTGGAGGGTCCACTCCTCAGTTGAACTTTCCTCAGAGTCAGGTTACTGACTTCTACCTTAGCTAATACTCACTGAAGGTGCGTCGTCCTGACTGTTTGACTTCCTAGGAGAAGTCTTCCGGTTTCAAGTAAGCAGAAATAGTGTACAGTTGTATGGTCGGAAGAAAGAAAAAGATTTCTGTTCACCTAGGTCTCTCTTTATGTCCTAAGAACCAGTGGTAGTGGTTCTTAAGAAAAACTCTGTCTTACCGAAGAGATGTAGGACAAAATAATACAAGGTATAGTACTATTGTCAAGAAAAAATTTTTTCTATAGGAAGTCACCGTGACGAACTAATCCCTCTAACTTCGGTGGTCCCACCCACCGGGAAAGTGGGGTTTGGTGGTATTACTTGACGACTAATTAAGAAGTGGTGGGTGAAACGTTCGCTTGACCCACAACACAAGTTCATCCTACCCTATCTTAGAATAGTCTGTCCTGAAGTGGTCGACCTTGATCTTTGTTTAGACGGGTAGACCGGACCCGTTACACGGGAGGACCTTTTAATGACTTGTCGTGGGTTGAGGTATTTTTATGTAAGGAATTTTACGGTCGTCTTCCGTGTCTGAATACCGCTTTGCTTCTTTAATATGTCGGACGCGTTTCGAGTTAAGTAGTGGTCCGAACCTATTACCTTTATTTACGGGTGGGTCTGAAGTGCGGTTCTTGTAATTATTAATCAAGTACCCTTGACAGTACGTCTTTCCAGGACCGACACTAAGTCTGAGACCCACACTTTCTTACACTACATTCACGACACTCTGTGATCTCATTACTCTGTAAACCAGGACGCACCCGACCCTTGGTCTTCGTCGAGGGAGAGATGTCCCTCCGTCCCCCTTCTCTACCGAAGCCCCTACCACGATACCCAACTCCTTTTAAACGGTTCAAAGTAGACTGACGGAAAGGAAAAGAGAATAACGTAGGAAAGGTCTTGAAACCAACGTCGACAGAAGGTAGAAGGTTTCCCCTTTCGGTAGCCTGATTTACACGAGGAACGACGGGAGTGTCAGATAGGGGTCAACGGGCGGCACTACAGGGGAGGGACAAGAAGGGTGTTAGTACCAGGGGTCCGTCTATACCCGGGGGAAGAGGTACTTCGAGAGGAACGAGAGACCCGATTCTTCTGTGGAGGACGAACCGAGTGTCGAGTACATGAGTCAGGACAGGTTAAGAAATTCTGGGGTACTTGACATCGGACAGTCCGAGGAGACAGGTACCGTTCTTATGATCTTCCCCAACGGTAAAGGATGAAGTCCCCTAGAAGGACTGGGTCCTAACTTCGCCGTAGAGAACGTAGAGGACGAGACCTCCATCTAAGAAATGGTGACTCGATGGACCCTTCGGGGTGGAGGAGGAATATAAGGAAAACCACCGTGTACATCAAAGATAAAGTGTAGGATTTATAGGACACTTCGAGTCTTGGTACGGTCTAAGTTTAAGTCAAAGAAGATGGGTCTTATAACGAACCGTGTAACATTCAAGAGATGGTTGTAAATGACTCACTTAGTTTCTTTATTGAAAACTAACTATTACTGACACACTGGAGGACCGCTCCTCGTAAAAGTAAAATGTGCGTGAACTTTCCACCGTACCCCACTGGTTTTATTGGTTCTGAGAGACTAGTCTGTTTAGACCGATGCTTACGGTCGATCTGGTGTCTGAGATGACATGACGGAAATAAAGTGATTAGAGATTTCCCTATAAAGATGGATAACATATCCTAAGACCATACCTAATCTCTCCCGAAGGGATCACCGAGTCTACAAATTCTTAGACGGATGTTACGTTCTCGAGACCCAAGCTAGGGACCCATTCCTTCTAGGGGACCTCGTCCCGTACCGATGGGTAAGGTCATAAGAACGGTCCTCTTAAGGTACTTGTCTCCTCGGACCGTCCAATGTCAGGTATCCTAGTGTTTCTCAGCCTGTGTCGACTCGTTGATTGTGTGTGCATGTATGTAATCTCTTCCATTGTGTGCGTTTCTGGGAAATTGTAAATTTTACAATCAAAGGGAAGAGGAAACATCAATAGTCTTACCTTCACGAATTGGACTTCTTTATTTCAAGATTGCTCTTACAATTCGTAGTCTCCGGAACCTTCCCCCTGTGGATGGAGACGTCCTTCGAGGTAGGCTTCTCGGATGGTCGTAGGGAGTCGAACACCCATTCTTCGGTCGAGGAGTGGGAAGGATCCTCCATTCGCACGACTCTTCGTACCTCAGTCCTCTCTCTGGGTCCTCAAGGTCAGCAGTCTCGACTCTACTCTCGAGGTCTGGGGCCCATTCTCGGAGCGATAGACTCGGGTTTCCCCATGGTCGACCTTTCCGGTTGGACCGAGGTAGTGCACTTCAAGGTGAGTCAAGTCGTCGATGAATTGTGTACCACCGAGGGACGCCTAGGTGTCTCGTCACACTGTGGTTGGAAGTCCCAATGAGATAATATCGTGTCTGTCAGTGTTTGGTCCCGACCCTCGGTCTCTAACCCTCGACACCCGTGTCACTGGGAGTGGGACGGACCTAAGGTGTGTCCGTTCACGTGGTTGAGTGACTTTGAATAATGGAGGTGGAACTAGGGGCAAAAGGGCTAGAGAGTGTGTACACACGTCTCGTCCCTTCCGTAGACTTAGGGAGTTGTGCGTGTAAGGGTCCACTCCACTTGCTCCATGACAAAGTCGAGAGTGTGATACTTGTACCCAGGAAAAGTACTGGACACATGACACGGTGTAAAAGGGGTAAAGACACGAAAAACTACCGCTAAAAAGACAAGTCTTACCCCGAAGGTGTGCTTACCGAGTCACCCATTTCTTAGATGGACGTTAAGTCCTCTGTATCCTCTACGTCCAAACTAGGAACCCAGCCCTTCTACGGGACCTCTTCCTTTACTGTGGGGTGACGTCTTAAGAACGGACCTTTTAAGGTGCCCGTCTCCTCGGACCGTCCGATGTCAGGTACCCCGACGTTTCTCGACCTGTACTGACTCCCTGATTCGTGTGAGAAGTCAAGTCTTATCGAGAGTCTTGTCGTGACTTCTCGGCAGAGTGAAAGGATTCCCGTTCTTCGGGCACTACACGGAACCCCTCTGTACGTCACAACCTATTCGTAGTAAGTCCGTACTCAATGTCACGACGGCCGATACACAAGTCACAATTGTTTAGTTGCTATATACAATTTATTCCACAAAATTTTGTTTCAGTGTACTTTGTTCCTGGACAACTAACCGATTACTTTTATAACACTGGTCTCCGAGGGCCCTTGACTTGGGACATAAAGGGGTCCTCATTACCAAGTCATAAGAGATTAAGTAACAAGTATCACTGAAATATCTTGTGTTGAGGTCGTTTATCATTCTTGACTGATGTAAAACCACACTTCGTGTCAAACCCCAACCTGAGTTACCCTCCTCGACCTTTCTGTGTTCGTCCCTTAAAAGAGGTTGTCATCCCGTCCTGGTCCGGATCTAAAATTTGAGACCACGGACACTCTTCTTTCTTAGTCTTCTTCCTAAAACCGTTTACCTCAGCCCAAATTTTAATGAGAGGTCCATGTAAAATGGATGTGGTCGGTCGGTGTGTGTTGAACATCCAAGTGTATCTGAAGACTTTCATACTAGGACACACACAATACCTGACTTAACACAGGGGATGAGACTTAAGTCTGCAACTTTGAGGTCGGAGTCTACACTACCATCATCCTCCATACCGGAAACCCTCTATTAAACTAAACTTACACCGGTACTCCTTCGGAAGTAATGCCGTAAGTCAAGTCAAGTCAAGTCAGCGAGTCAGCACAGGTTGAGAAACATTGGGGTACCTGACGTCGTACGGTCCGAAGGGACAGGTAGTGGTTAAGGTCCTCGAACGAGTTTGAGTACAGGTATCTCAACTACTACAGTAGGCTGGTGGAGTAGAGTAGTACCGTAATCGTGGGTATATCTTTTCCGACAGAGAGAGAAAGATGGTACACTCCTGTACCACTTCCGTCGACAGATATTCGGTCTTCTCTCAAGAGTACTCTTTAGGTGGTACGACGGCGGAACTAGGACCTGAAGATCTGAAGTCTTGACATTTTTATATGTAAAAACAACGAATTCAGAGATTCAGATACCATAGAACAATACCGTTGGACTCGTCTGATTGCGTCATACGTCTGAGATTTAAAAAATTTCCACTAAAGTCTCTTCTGAGTCTTTCTGTTGAAAAAAAAACAAAACTAACCCTATTTTTAGTAAAACCCATAACCTATATACCAGTAGAAAGATGGTTTTTTTAATGCACTACTTTTTGTCAGCCCATAAAAGATTAGACTTAATAAAGGAAATTAATTAATTTGTGTTTGTGCAAGTGTAAGTTTGTGGAGAGGGTTAAAACTTTGTGTAATTTTTCTCGTTACTGAACCCTCCGTCCACTAAACGCGACTTCGGGGTTAAACGGTGGTCGATTGACCATGGAAACACGGAGTCAGGGAGTTCCTAATTCGCTCCTGTTATTACAACACAGTCGAGTTGGACCTAGTATCTCAGTAACGACACTTTACTTGCCTGGCGTCTACTTTTTTATTTTTTCAATTTTCCGATATATCTACGTTTCATACTTGTGCCGTCTTTATCTTTAACGAAGACTTAACGACCCTTAGGTTCGGACTTTATTAAGAACCTTCGTTCTTTCAGTAAACCCTGAACTATTCACAGTGTAACGAGAAATACCAAGTTCTTGTGGTCTCCTTGATTCTGTACAATGATTCCTTTTAGCAAGGGTGGTGAACTATTATCAGCGAAAATACCTTGAGGTAAAAATGACAGTAGACCTACTGTTTATACGGGGATACGTTTGATGCAGGTCGAAGTCGACTTTAAGATCCCCCCTTTTTTTTTCAATCTTTCACTTCACCGATTGTTTAATTAAATAGGACAGGTGTACATAGACACAGAGGTAATACACGATTCTTAACAACCTTTACGAACTCCTCCGCATTCCAGTTTAAGGACGGAAACTCTTCTATTGTTACGTCGACTCTTGTTCTCTTACTGTGGTTCGCGACGATTTCTCTCGACCTTCAGCGTCTTCGCTACAGTGACCGTCTACACACTGTTCACGACTGTCCTACGGCCCTAAAGTCTCTTCCTTCTCTACTCACTTCCGACTTGGGCAGCAACTTAAAGAACAACTTTTCTTCCCTGACCTCAACGCAGAACTACTGACTGATCCTAAGCCTACCCTTTTCTCTTGGTCCGACCGAAACGTTCCCCTTCCGCATCCCCAGTCCTTCAGTGTACGTTTAGTTGATCGACCTTACCCGACCCTCCTCGGAAGTACCTCACATGTTGGTGTTGTATCGACCGAAGTCAGACCCGAGAACTTCTGGGACGATTTTCTCGACTCCGGTGTCAGGAGTGACGACGACGGAAAATCCAGTGTCCCAGAAGTTTCACGTACTCGGGAAGTCAAGTCAAGTCAAGTCAACGAGTCAGGACAGGCTGAGAAACGTTGGGGTACCTGACGTTGTACGGCCCGGAGGGACAGGTAGTGGTTGATGGTCTCGAATGAGTTTGAGTACAGGTAACTCAGCCACTATGGTAGGTTGGTACGGGTGTTACTGAAGGTACCTTGGAACTATGAAAGACCCCTGAAGGGACCACCGAGTCGACAATTTTTTAGGTGGACGTTACGTCCTCTCGACCCAAACTAGAGACCCAACCCTTCTAGGGGACTTCTTCCCTTACCAATGGTCACCATTCCCTTATGGTGGGGTCATAAGACCGGTCGTCTTAAGTGACTCACTGAAAGTAAACAATGTAAAACTTCTAGTCATCCAGAACGGGGGTTTTATTTTTGTATACCGGTCTTCTTAAATCCTTTGTACTATATGTCTCTACAAGTTATGTGTATTCATCTAAGTGGTCTAACTAAAACCATTGAGACTTGGTAAGGAATAGGGAAAAATATTCTAAATTTCTAAGAGACCCCGAAGGGGGTACCGAGTCTACTATTTCTTAAGTAGACGTTACGTCCTCTACACCCAAGTTATGGGCCCAGTTCTTCTTGGGGATCTCTTCCCTTACCGATGGGTGAGGTCATAAGAACGAACCTCTTAAAATGCCTGTCTCCTCAGACCACCCGATGTCCGAAGGGACCACCAAGTCTGTCATTTGTTGGACGGACGTTACGTCCTCTGGACCCAAGTTAGGGACCCAACCCTTTTGGGGACCTCTTCTTTTACCGTTGAGTGAGGTCATAAGAACCGACCCTTTAGGGTACCTATCTCTTCGACCCGTCCGATATCAGGTACCCCACCCAGTGTTTTTCAGTCTGTAACTCGTTGATTGCGAAACTTTCTAAGACGTCCTGCTTTGTGTCTTCGAGAGTCGACTTACTTTCGTTTTAAGACAGTGTGTGTCGAGACTTCCTCTGTTCCGACGGTACGTCTTGACGCACCGCCCAACGTGGGTACGGTCCTGCTGTCGTGTGATCTCTGCAGCCCCGTCGAATATACACTGTTCGTCACACGTTTCAAAGTGTCTGAAAGATACTTGACCAATCAAACTTATCGAAACACCCGAGACCTTGGATCCCCAACAGGTAACGAACCGTGGACTGGGGCCCGTTGACCCTACTTACACGCTACCGGTTTGCACACTCTGGGACCATCCCTTTTCCGAACTCTACACCTGAAGTAGTCCCCTTTGACTGACCGGAGATCGGTCCAGAAGGTTTAAGATTTTCGTTATTGTCGTTTTATATAGTCAGAAAAAACGCTAGAGACATTTTAAATCCCAGATCGTCGGGTCATTGATGTAATGACTCAGGGATTTTTCAACCGAATTTCGAGTTGTAAGTCTTTTACTTCTAGTACCGTGGGCCAGGGTAGTGAAGTACCCTTTATATACCCCTTTGTCACCTTTGTCACCGTCTGAAATAAAGCCCCCAGAGGTTTTAGTGACGTCTACCACTGACGTCGGTACTTTAATTTTCTGCGAATGGGGAACCTTCTTTTCAATACTGGTTGGATCTGTCGTATAAGTTTTCGTCTCTGTTATGAAACGGTTGCTACCAGACCGATCAGTTCCGATACCAAAAAGAACACCAGTACATACCTACACTCTCAACCTGACACTTCTTCCGACTGACGGTTTCTTAACTACGAAAACTTGATACCACAACCTCTTCTGAGAACTCTCAGGGAACCTGACGTTCCTCTAGGTTGGTCAGGTAAGACTTCCTCTAGTTGGGACCCTAAAGAAACCTCCCTTACTACGATTTCGACTTTGAGGTCATGAAACCGGTGGAGTACGCTTCTGAACTGAGTAACCTTTTCTGAGACCCTCCCTAACCCCCGTCCTCCTTTTCCCTTGCTGGCTCCTACTCTACCGACCTACCGTAGTGACTGAGCTACCTGTACTCAAACCCACTTGAGACCCTCAACCACTACCTGTCCC